>CANXYI012024480.1:0-11412 GCA_948208565.1 Hura crepitans
GATGTCTGAATATATATATAGAAGTGATTTTCCAGCAAGTTACAATTCACAGTTGGAATAGTGTCCCCATTATAGCCATTATGCTGCTGGATTTTCGACATGATGATTTCTCGAATAGTATAAACATTAAAGAAATTTTCGTTAAGTCATATTTTTCAAAATAACATAAATTTTCAAAAAAGATTTTAATTTGTATAGGTTTTTACATAAAGTAAGTTCGGATATTAGTTTGTGCGCCACTGCTCATTTAAACCCGCCGATCAAGTCAGATGAGAGATGTCACAGTAATTATTAAGTTTATTAGAATAAGTCAACCACATGAGCCATATAATTAGGCTATAATTCTTACATTCTCTCATTTGACCCATATGCCATTAATCAATTTTAAGGTTTAATAATAAACCATTATTGTGTAAAATTTAATCCAAAATCCTTTCACATGGTAAAATCATAAATCATGATTAAGCAAAAACTAAATAGGAATTATGGTGATTCCATGTCATTAGATCAACATAATTCCTTTTATGTACCACACTATCAATTTTATACTCAACATAACCTATAATTAGATATTTCATAATGTTCTAATATTTATGTCTAGTTAAATCATAAATCATGGTTATGTAAAAACCAAATAGGAATCTTGGTGGTTCCATGTCATTAGATCAACACAGTTCCTTCCATGTATCACACTATCAGTTTTATATTCATAATAGTCCGATAATTATGTCTTTGTTCAAGACAATTCCTATGAACATCCTCATATCACATCTGTAAATGCATATAAATCATACTTTAATGAGACAACTATAAGTATCTAGAAACAATACTTAAAAAGAACTAAAAAAATGTCATAACATAATGAACATAATTGTCATTATAACATCAACAAAGTTTTCAATAATGCCACTTCTTTTGACATGTCCATTATATGTCTTAAATAGCAACCTCTCATTAATGGATCTTATAATCATTAAATTGGTGCCAGTATGTTCAATTAACATTATTTTTGAGCATCTTCTTTAATAATAAACTATTTCAATTTCTTAAATTTAGTCCCTTTTGAAATACTTGTCATTCTTAAATTGAAGACTATTATGACATTATCATAATAAATTTCAACAACTTGGCAATATCGTTGATAAATCCTAGTCCTAAAATAAATTTTGCAACCATGATCTATTAATGGTGACTTCAAGCATGCCATAAATTAAGTTCCTATAGTGGATTTATAGTAATGATAAACTACCTCCCACATATTTATAAGATTTTTCCTTCAACAAATAGAAAAAAGTAACTAAATATGAATTCTTTAATGTCTACACATCTCATAAAATCTAGATATCCAATCATCTTTAAATGATTGGATCTTTCTTTAGTAGGTATATAAGTGCAACCATTATAAGTTTTTTAGTACTTTATGTGCAACTTTGCCAACTATAGATGCATAAGGAATTTATTCCATTCATTATATTCTAGTTTAATTTTTTTACATGGTATAAATATTGAACTTATCACTATTCTGGATTTAAATAAAACTAGTAAATGATTTCAAAACCTTAATCTCTCAAAAACTTTTATTAAGATATACTTTCTTAGACAATTCCAACTATACTTGTAATAAATCAAGAAAAATGCTATTTCAACCATAAAAAATGTTTAATCATATCTTTCATTGAGAAGTTTTTAGAGAGAAAATTCATGATCTATTCATGTAATAGACCAAAATCATTTATGGTAAGCAAGGTATCATTAACATACATTATTTTGAACCTAAACTTGCTCTTATTAACCTTTATGGATATACACAAATTAATAGCATTTTCTTTCAATCCAAAATTTATAATATAAATAAACTTAAAATATCATTCATGGGATAAGTTTATAAATTAATTTTTTAATTTACACATATAGGATTTCGAGACCTCATGCATAGTGAAAAATTAAATGATCTTAATCTCAAAATATGGGATGGATTGTTAAAAAACAAAAAATAAAAAAAATTACCAATTAATTTGAAGAAGTTTACTATTTTCTTATAGCCAATTCCCTTTTTAAGAGTTTTCTTCACACCTAGTTGTACAAACCATAGTTGTGACACCTTTTTACCAGATCCATCATATGATTGAGTAAGGTGACATCACACTATATTCTATGCTTGTACATATATGAATATGAGTATTATAGTTAGCTTAACGAAAACTTTGACACCAAATAAAACTTTATGGTTCTTAAAACTAAATTCTTATCATCTTGGTTCCTTGTGCCAAAAATCTGTTAGCATAGCAGTTGACTTGTGCACTAAACAAAAATTTCTTGCAAAGTATAAGCACTTTTATAACATTTATTCACCATCTACATCAATTACTTCCATTATCTCATCATACAAACACACCTCATCACAAGCACATATCACATGCCATGCATCCACACATTCTTGCCACCTACTAAAAGTATTAGCAAATCCATTATTTTTACACATCCATATACTTATAAGGATATAACATGATACATGTTTATATTATATTCTTTATAGTCATCTATAGCTTATATATAGGTCCTAACACATTCTACTTTATATGCCCTGCATGTATGATAGAATGCCCAGATTCTATGATGTGCATGAAAAATATGTATCTGTGTAAGCAAAAGTGTGGTGTCTGATGCTATTGACATTAATCAATTTCTTTTCTCTTTTGTGGTTTCTATGCCTGTATAATTAATAACTATGATAAAGACATGAATCCTCAATGTATGCTTTTAACTAGACAACCTTACTAGATTGTCTTAATTATAAGCTCTAAGGAGAAAACATTAAAATACTTATTATTACTATAAAATAAAAGAAAAAGAAAAGAAACATGATAAAATAGGTCGATTTGAATATTTATGTAGAATTACATCTTTTATATACATACTCAAAATTTATATACATAACTATTTTATGAATTTCATCAAAATATGGCACATTAAATCTACATTGTCAAGTATTTTCCATATACATGTAAAACATGTTGCTTCTACTAATGCATACATTTTTAATTTAAAACACCATGTATCAATCCATTTTACTATAGTTTCCATGATAGATTTTGTAATTTATGCCCGTTTCTTTCTAAACCTATAAAGAGTGCTCGGATATTGGGACAAGTGTTACAGGACCTTTAAACGGCCATCTTAGTAGTACTCAAAAGTATGAAAGTGGTGCTAACACTGACCACGAAGTCATATACAATGATAGTTGAAGCTGTACATATATATAGATCTATGAGTGTCCCTATTTGGCATGTCAAACTATCTTAAGGGCATCTATATATCTTAGGTAGAAATGGGATTTTTAAACTTTCCATGTAAATAAATCAAATTCTTATATGAGTATCACTTTTAAGTGTATTTCACATTTATATATCTTTAGCATATCATGTTTTAGTGGGGCCATTAAGGCAATTTTTTCTAATATGTGTATTCCTATATAATATATGTATCAATTTCAAAAGAAAAATTTTCATTTTTCTTTGATGCTATAACTTTAAATGTCAACCATACATATGAAATCAAGTAAAGATAAGTTTATACTCACTTGAGTTGACTTACCATTATCTCATATATTTAACGCTCTATAATTTTGGCCATTTATTTCAAGAGCTAACTCATTTCTTAAAAACTCATAAACATATGAAAAAATAAAACTTCAATCATAAACATAGTTTTATACATAACTATATGTTTTAGCCTAGCTCAGTTTAATTCCTGGAAGTATCAAAGTTTTTATTTCAACTAATTACCAAGTTACATTTCTCATATATATATATATATATATATATATATATATATATATATATATATATATATATATATGTATGTATGTATGTATGTATGTATATGTGTGTGTGTAGTATCCACTTCAAGTTTCAAACATAAATTTCCAAGGAACCAAGGCATTAAGTTTTCAGCCCTATGCACTATTTATCCATGATTTAGTCACTCACATCATATATTGACATTCATAAACTTATCTTAAACATAGTATAACATTGAACATGTAACACTTGTTTCAACTTCAATTCTTTATGGTTTTCCCCATGCTCACTTTTATGTATAAGGTCAACTTCAACTCACATATAATTTCATTTCTATTCTTAACAAATAATTTAGAGTTTTGCTACTAATTTAGAATATAAGGCAATAACAAAAATTATTAATTTTCCCTATATGTATAATTTGGCCTTAGAGAGCAACAATTTATAACTCATTCTTTTTTCTTAACATCAAACCATAAATATGTAATTTATTCCTCATTAATTTCATTTATCCTAAGCCACCTTCATAAAACCTTATCATAACATAAGCTGTAATCTCCCAAAAATTAAGAAATCAAGTATGGTGACTAGTTAAGAGGTCACCCACCTCACTAAAGACCTTAAATCCTTCTTTTTTCTATTTACTTTATAATCAAATCTCCTCATTCTTCTTCTTTTTCAATTTTTTCTTTTCAAAGAAAGCAAGACTCTAAATGAGTTCAATCTTCAAACACCATAAAATTTCCATCAAATTTTATGTTAAAGATTATTCTAACCCCTATATTCATTAATCCTAACCATAAGAAATAAATGAGATGAAAAGATCCAGACTTTTAACTTTTTGATTTTCATAATTCCACTATTAAAACACTTTGATTTCTTAATTTCTTATAACACCCATACATTAACCCGAATTAATCTTCACTTGAATAGTAGGTTGCATGCTTAATTCAAGAGGAAATAAAAGAAATTATGAGAGAAGAGGGTGGAGATGGCATGGATAAAAAGGGAGAAAGAAAAAATATAACCTTTTCATTATTCACCTCCCACTCTTATCTTTCTCTTTTTTTATACCCCATCTTAATGGCCTCAAAGAAAGCTACATCTTTTTATCTTACCCTTACACATAATTCCATCATTAGTTGGTCAAAACTTCATTTAACTTAGTCAAATCTTAATTAACCAACATAATAAATCTTCTATTAATCTTAGTACTATTCATTATTTTGTCTTATTTGCTTACCCACTGCTAGAACTTTGTTTTCGATTTTTCTTCACCAAAATGACCTTAGTTTAATTTCATATTTTTGATTACCTATAATTCATGAATTTTACTTATTAAAATTTTGGTTTTTACCATTCATGCTCTAGATGAGCCCGAGAGCACTATTTATGACACAAAAAATTAGAGGTGTTCATATAGTTAATTCAGTTTCGAATCGAAAGAATCAAAAATCAAAATTCAAAAAATTTTAGAACCAAACCGAACTTTTTACAAGGATCAAACTAAAAAAATCGATATTTGTGTAGAACCGAACTAAAAGAATTGAATTAACTGAAATTATATATATATATATATATATTTATTTATTTATTTTTGATTTATAAAAACCCCAAACAACGTCGTTTTAACTTTAAAATCACGTTGTTCTAAGAAGTTTGGTCTGTTCTTTCAATTTTTTCCTTTAAAAATTAAACCAATTAAATTAAACTCACCTTTAAAAATCGAACTGAAAAAATTGAAAATCAAAAAAACTAAACGGACTAGACCAAATTGTCAATAGTTTGATTCATTTTTTTTATTTCAGTCCGATTCTGCATAGTCTTACAAAAAATACTATTCATAAGCAAGTATTTTTACGTCATTACAATTCTTCCCATCTGAAAAGAAATTTTGTCCTCAAAATTTACCTGATGTAAACAAAAGTAGATATTGTTGTCTTATTATTTCTTCACTTTCTTAAGTAACCTCTTTAGTTTCAGGGTTGCTTCATAATACTTTAACTAATTGAATATGCTTCTTCCTCTATTCTTTGACTTCTTTAGTCGGGATTGCAATCAATTCTTCTTTATATGTTAAATCCAATTATATTTCGATACTTTCCATATGAATTACATGTTAAAGATCAAATCTGCATCTTCTTAGCATTGACACATAAAAGACATTATGTATCTTTGATAATTTTAAGGGCAATGCTAGTCAATAAGCTACTGGACCAACATGCTCAGTAATCTTATATAGTCCAATAAACCTAGGACTATACTTTCCGTTCTTTCTAAATTTGAGAACTTTCTTCCATAGTGAAACCTTTAAAAAGATTTCATCTTTCACTTGATGCTCTATATCCTTTCTTTTCAAATTGGCATAAGAATTTTATATGTCACTGGTAACTTTAAGTCTATCTCTAATCACTTTTACTTTACCTTTTGTTTCCTTAATGATATTAGGTGCCACTATTTTATTTTCTCCTAATTCAGTCCAACACAATGGTGTTCTACATTTTCTCCCATATAAGGCTTTATAAGGGACCATTTGTGTGCTAGACTGATAGCTATTATTGTAAGCGAACTCCATTAATGAAAAATGATTGTCCCAACTTCCTTTCAATTCCATCACACAACTCCTTAACATATTTTCCAAGATTTACATGTTAACAACCTTCTATCATTATCACAATTCTAGAATTAAAGGAGCTTTCAAAGTTTAAGTTTTACTTGAATTACCCTTTTCGATTGCCTATCAATTTATGGATGGAATGCTATAACTCAACTTAGTACTTGAAGCCTTATGTAAAGTCTCTTAGAATCTTAAATTAAACTTAGGGTCTCTGTCTGATATGATGGATATAGGTAATCCATACAATCTGACTATGTCATTGATATAAAGTTGCGCTAATCGATCAAGAGAATAGTCTTGTCTAATAGGGAGGAAGTGAGCAGGCTTGGTGAATCTGTCTATTATTATTCAAATTGTATCATGTTTCTTTTGTGTGAGAAGAAGACCAACTACAAAGTCCAAATTAATCTCTCTCATTTCCATTCAACTATGCTGATCAATTTTAGTAACCAGATAGAACTTAATGTTTAGCTTTCACTTAATGGTATTTGTTTGCATACTAAGCACTTTAACACAAACTTTGCAATATCTTTCTTCATGCCAAGCTACCAATATAGGAGTTTCAAATCTTTGTACATCTTGTTATTTCTAGGATGTATGTTATGAATTGCTGTGTGAGCCTGAACCAAGATATTTTCTCTCAGACTCGAAGCATCTGGTATCTGAAGCCTTTCATTATAGTATAGATTACCATCACTCTTTAATGAATATTGTGTTTTTTTTTCCTTTTTTAATATCTTTAATGGTAGTTTTTATCTTATTATCTTGTTCTTAAGCCTTTTGTCCTTGTTGCAATAGACTTGATCTCCCTTTCAGTTCGGCTATAATAACTCCATCTAATTATATGCTTAATTGAGTATTTAATGCCTACAAAGATGCATAAGAAGAGGACATAAAATTAAGTTTGTTTGCAATTAATAGAAAAGATTCATAACTTTAAGGTTTAAAACTCACACGAATTTTTATAGTTCTCATAAACTTCCTATTAAATACATTTGCTACCATATTGGCTTTACCTAGGTGATATCTTATGATGTAATCATAATCTTTGATTAGCTCCATCTATCTTTTTTGCCTCAAGTTTAACTCCTTATGGGTAGGTAAATATTTCAAACTTTTGTGATTAGTGTAAATGTAACACTTCTCACCATATAGGTAATGCTTCCATATCTTAAGCACAAACACAATAGCTGCGAGCTTCAAATCATAAGTAAGGTAGTTAAACTTATGAGGCTTAAGTTGCCAATAAGCATAGGCCACCCATTTCCCTTCTTGCATTAAAACACAACTAAGGCCGTTGTGAGAGGCATCACTATAAACTATATAATTCCTTGCTAAGAGATGGCTGGGTAAGAATAGGAGCTTTTATTAACATCTTTTTAAGCTTCTAAAAACTTTCTTGACATTTAGGTGGGCACTCAAACTTGATATTCTTATGATGAAGTCTAGTGAGTGGATAAGATATCATAGAAAACCCTTTTATAAATGTTTTGTAATATCCCATGAGTCTAAGGAAATTACGAATCTCGGTAACATTCTTGGGATGCTTCAAATTAATGATTACCTCAATCTTGTTAGGATCCACTTTAATACCCTCAAAAGATATAATATGACCAAGAAAAGAAATATGGTTTAACCAAAATTTGCACTTGTCTAGTTTGGCATAAAGTTAATGTTCTGTTAAAGTCTATAAAATTATCCTCAGGTGTTAATCATGATATTCTTTAGTCTTGGAATAGACTAAGATATCATCTATAAACACTACTATAACCTTATCTACATAAGGCTTAAAAACTCAATTCATAAGGTTTATGAAGGTAGCTGGAGCATTTGTGAGCCAAAAGGCATGATACGGAACTCATAGTGGCCATATCTAATTTTGAAAGTAGTTTTAAGCAAATCTAAGTCCTTGACTCTAAGCTGATAGTAGCTTGATGTCAAATCAATCTTAGAAAACACTCCAACATCTCTCAACTAATCAAACAAATCATCTATACATGGTAACAAATACTTTTTCTTCATTGTAACTTTATTCAATTGCCTATAGTCAAAATATAGCCTTAAGAAACCATTATTCTCCTTAACAAAAATCATTGGAGTTCCCCAAGGTGACACATTAGGTTTAATTAACCCTTTATTGAGTAACTATTGTAATTGAAAATTTAGCTCCTTTAATTCATTGGGAGCTATCATATATAGAGTTATGGATATAAGAGTAGTGCTGGGTAAAGTTTCAATGGCAAACTCCATATCCCTATTAGATGGCAACCTAGGAAGTTCCTTTTAGAATACAATAGGAAACTCCCTAACTATAGGTATATGCTCTTGACAATAAAAACCCTAACTCTGGTATTTTAAAATGTGCAAAGAAAGCCATACATCCTTTCCTCATCATTCTCTTAATTGCCATTATTGATATTACATTGTACAATTCATCTGGCCTAACCCCAAAGATAATAACTTCTTCATCCTTTAGAGTTCTAAAAGTAACCCTTTTTCTTTTTACAATCAACTATGGCTTGATGTTTAGAAAGCTAATCCATGCCAAATATCATATCAAACTCATGAAAAAGTAACTTAATAAGATTGGTTGAGAGCCAACATAGAAACTTTACCTTAAAGGATTGCTTACTAGGACCTCATACTCTAGTTTTTCAATAGATAAACTACTTCTCTCAAGGAAAGTTGTGAAAATATAAGCATGTGTAGAACCAGGACCAAAAAAGCATATATATCTGAGCCAAAGAAAGACAACTTACCAATAATCACATTTGGTGCATCCTGATTATCTCCACCTCTCATAACATATACCTTGGAAAGTGCTCTAGCCTCAATCAGCCTATCTAACTTTAAAGTGGCCTTTTGTGTCTATTTACCCGTATTCCATCTACCTGCCTTTACTTCCCTATGTACCAAAGGTATATGTATGTGTTGCAGTCTATATGTCTTGCCTGTCTAAATAATCTCTCATAAAATATCATTTAACCCCATAGTTGAAATAAACCCTTATGATTTTTCTGCAAACTCCAAAGTGGCCCTTACTATAAGTCTCACATTCTAGGGGAGCTAACCTTAGAAGAAGCTGTAGGAGCATTAATTGTACTCCCACATTGTTGTCTACCACCTCTGGTGTCACTACTTTGTCTAGGATTATGAGATTCTACCAATTATGCTTAAGAGGTCTTACCTTCTTATTGCTAGATACATTATGGTTGGATTGTCCCCTTTTATTTTATTGCCTTTCTTTTTTGGAAAACTTTCTCTACTTCACCTATTCTATATTAAAGGCAACATTCACCAGTTTAGTGAAATTATCTATTTTTTGTCCTATAACATGAACTCTAATACAGTCATTAAGAGCATCCCCAAAATGGCAACATTTATTTTCCTTAGTATCCAACCATCTCTAGTGCATATCTACTTAACTTCAAGAATTCCCTTTTATATTCTAACATTGAGAGTTGTTCTTATCTGAAGTGAATGAACTATCTACTTTTGCTCTCTAAATAAATCTTTTAATATATCTTTGTATGAAAAAGGAGAGAAAAAGGTCCCAAGTGAGTTATTAATGAGGATAAGAAATCTTTACTTGTCTCTTTACTCCTGTCCACCATTCATAAGCCTCCTTATAAAGTAATGATGCTACACCTTAACTTTCTCTTTAAGAGTGCAGTACATGTCATCTAAAATTCTTTTAACCTTTTCTAGCTAAACTTCAATTGTAGATGCATCATCTTCCTTCTTTCCCCTAAAATCCATAGCCTTATTCTTATGAAGCTATTTTCCCATAGTCTTTATAGGTGGTGAAAGAGGTGGAAGAGGTTATGGCTATAGGAGGTATTACTAATATTTCCCCAGTAACCTATTGCAAGAGGTCAGTCACTTGTTGTAGGAATGCTATTTGACCCTGTGTTGGCATCCCATATGAAACTAGTATAGGTGCATCTTATAGAGGTCTATCACCCATATTAGAAAGGCTATTACTCCCAGCCTCCTCTTTTTTGGGGTAGTTGAGATCTAGAATCCAATTAGCCTACATAAGAAAAGAGAATTTACGGCAGACATATACTTAAGTGTTGTGTTATACCATGGCATGTAATGAATCAAAATAAAATGAAACAAAGAGATGCGACATGCTTATCTTAAATACATTATCATGCTCAGTCTAGCCTAGAATCAATGAAACCTAAGCTCTGATACCACTAAATATGAAACCTTCTTATCAGATCTATCATATTATCGAGTAAAGTGATGTCACACCATATTCTATGCTTATACTATATTAATATGATTACTATGTTTAACTTAAAGGAAATTTTGAAACCAAATCAAACTTTATGGTTCTTAAAACAAAATTCTTATCATTTTGGTTTTTTGTGCCAAAACTCTAGCAGCATAACGGCTGACTAGGTTACTAACCAAAAATTTCCTTGCAAAGTATAAACACTTTTATAACATGCATTCATCATCTACATCAATTACTTCTATTATCTCATCATATAAACACACCTTATTGATGGGTGTCGAATCCACCAAAAATAAATTTCTACTTTCTAAACACGAATAAATTGTAAATAGGGCAAGTAGGGTCGAATTCATAGGGACTGGACTAATTTAATTATTCTAATAACCAGGACAATTGATTCAATATTAAATGGAGATTTATGTGATTAAAAATTAAAGTAAGAATTAAAATTAAATAAAAACAAAAAATTAAATATGGAAATTCAGTTGATGAAAATCTAGCACAAAGATTAAATTCAGTTTAGTTCTCAGGATTGATCACAGATACAAAAAATATCAATTTATTATTTCAATCAATTAGTTATAGTTGTTGAATACCATCTAACAACCAATTCCTTCTTAATAATAGATTAATTATGAAACCTCAATAATTAATCCCTAATTAATCGAGATAATACCTAGAACACCGCCTTAGGAATTAACTCGTTAATAGCATTAGAATTAAAGGAACCTGATTCTAATTAATGAACT
>CANXYI012024501.1:0-10166 GCA_948208565.1 Hura crepitans
CGTCACCCTCTTTTCCTATCTTTTACAATTTTATTTCTTTATCCTCTACATACTACTTCCCTTTTCTCTTTCATTTCTTAGACTTAAAACTACATATTACATCTCTACCCTAGGAGCTATCCTTTTCTTTTTGATTCGCACAAGCCAATCCTGTATTTGCTTCATTTTTTTTGTCGTTTCTGCCTTGTTTTTTTATTACTTGTTCTCTTTTATTTTTTTATACTTCATTCCAGTCCCTTTTCTTACTTCTACTCCTAATTGAATGAAATCCAAACACTAGGATTACAATATTTCAGATGATGTTCCAGCTTGTAACTGAATTTCTTTTTCAATGGTCTTATACTCAAAGGTTCTGGATAGAATCTCTCTATTATGAGGTAAATTTGATTTTTATTTTCTAACTATTCTTTGCTCTTTCTTTTTATTTATTTATTTGTTTATTTTTCTTTTAGAGAATGATATATGGCTTGTCAGTCCTAGCTTTAAATTGTCATGCATGCTCTCCCATTAAAGGTGAGATTTCCTGCAATTTCAACTATTTTTTTCATTTATTACTTTCTTTTGATGTTTGGGTATATACTTTTACTACACAAAGAAAATTTTCTAGTTTATCAAAAATAAATAAATAAATAAAGAGCAACTACTGTGGGTTTTTGATCCATAGTAACCTAGATATATTTTTATTTTTATTCATGAATTATTCTCATAATCAATTTATTATTCATTTTTGGATCTAATGGTTTTTTGTCTTGCCTTTTACTTGCCATAATTTAATCTGATTTTTCCTTTACCGGTTTTCAAATTAAAAAAAAAATAATTTGCTGATATATCTATAGAGTTAGATTATTTATTATTTAGTGGTATATTTATTTCAAAAAAAATTATTCCACTTACATGACTTATTAAATTTTAAGCTTCAGTATGCTATCATTCTTTGTAATTATTGCTATAACATTATTTTATTGGATGTTTATATATCAAGTTTTTATCACATCATTACTTCTGTATTTTTTAAATTTAACTCTTATTACTCTATTTCAAGTTTCGGTGTTAATTTTTATTTAACTTGTAATTCTGCTTATACTTTCACTATATATATTCATAGTAATAATAATTTTATAATATTTACTGCATGTACCACAATTTAAGAATTATTTTATTCCAATAATTATCATTCCTTATTTTCTAAATAGTGTTCATATTTAGAAATAAACCTGTCTTATTGTCATTAATATTTGGGACCTAAATTCAGCTTGATCCTAATTAGAATCATTGATAATTTTGTGACTTTGTGTTTTGTCACAATAGCTTATTTTGCTTTAGAGCTCATTGTTTTATCAATGATATATTGACACATTACCTTAACTGGTATTTTTTTTATTGATTTGTTTGCATGTTTTACTCATTTTTTTTCTCTTTTGAATATTTTCCCATCTTATATTGTTGCTTTTTGGAAGTTTATAGGTCCAGATTTTTCTAGCTTGAATATAAATTACTACCTGTCGTTTTCTTGTTGAGTGAAGGCATGAAAAAGAATCGAGTATGTTAATGATTATTCTATAACAACTTGTTTAATATCTCTTAATTCTACATTCTATCACAAACTAGTTTGCCTTAAATCCTAGATTTTTATTCCTTAAAATATATTTCTCATTGATTACGTTTTCTATTTCAACAGAACTATACTTTAGACTTGTTTATCCTATATTGTTTACTATAGATTGATTTTACTTATTATTTGTATATATACATGGAGAAATAACGGAACCAACTTTTATTCTTGAATTTTTTTCATGATTTGCCCTAAAATCCTTAGTTATCTTATATTTCTCCTTTCTGACAATCTTATACGTGTTTGGAAAAAGTTGGAACAAATATTTTGCAGATTAAAAGTCTTAACTAAGCTTGATTTATGTTCTTTACATTTTGATTAAATCTATATTTGATTTTTATAAGTTTCTCAAATGCCTTCCACGAAGGAAAATTTCCATATACCATTATCAATAGCACTGTAAGTAATTTCTTTTTCACTTTTTAATTCTTTTACTCTGATTTCTATTTTTTTATTTTTTAACGACTCTTTTCTTGTCTCAAATTTTTACAGATATTGTGTATGATATAATTTTTTTTTTAAATAAGGATTTAAATTCTAAGAAGTTATTAATTTTAACTAGGTAAGCTTCATTTCTTATTGATGGTTTTGTTTCCATTATATTGTTTTATTTACTAGATGCCTTTGCATATTTGATGAAATGACGTTATTTCAAGCCTATTATTGAAGTTTTCTCTTTTTTTTTTCTTTTTTTTCTTTTTGATTCTCAGCCTAGATCTAAACTAGCAATACATAATCTTGTTCATTATCCTTTAATTTTTGTATTATTTTCGTTGTCTTTTTATTTTTACTTATTGTTTTGATTTGTTTTGCAATAAGATGTTCTTATGTTCTTACTTGATTTCTTCATGCTATCTTTAGTTTATTGCTTTCTTTTACTTGCTTAAGTTATTTAAAGATTATAAGACTTTGAATTCAAGAAAACCTAGTTTCTTTTGTTTCACCTTTTTCTTTTTATATTTCTAATGATATTAATTTATCCTCTTTAGAGAAAAGAGGTATGAATGGTTTTTAAGATTTCAATTTTGATGAATTAAATAAATTTCCTTCTCTTATTCTTTTATCTCATGATCTTAAATGAATGTTTTAACTAAGATTTATTGTTATCTTAATTTAGATTAACTAAGATTCGTCGTTATCTTAATTTAGATCATGTTAATTTAAGATTTGTGATCCCTTTTATTCCTATAACTTCATTTTTTAAGCTTTACTTCTTGATTCATGTTTGATATTTACATTTTCAAGTTTTTTCTTATATTTATAAAGATTGGCTCCTTACTTTTTATTATCATGCATTATTTTCATCATTTTGTTGTGTTATAAGTTTCAAGTGTATGTACACATACAATTTTAGCTTTAATTCATGCTTAATTCTTTTAATCCCACCTTATAAAAATTAAAGGATTTATTTTCCTATATATAATTTATTATTGGATTTTTATTATTACGTTTGTTTTTTTTTATTTACTCTTCTAACTAATTTCATATTTTAATGTTTTGTGAAAATATTTCCTAGCATATGAAATATAAAGCATGCATTTTTATGATTTTTGTGTGTGTTTATGCTTCATTCTTTATAGAAATAGAGAAATATGCTTTTACATAGTGAAGTAACGGGAAACAGAGATGCCGTGATAATAGGATAAAAAAATTTACAACTTTTCAAAAAAAAAAAAAAAAGGAATTCCAAAAATATTAGGAAACTTAACAGTATAAACCAAATATGCTTTTCTCACACTATAATCAATATAATTCTCTTCACCTTACATTTAATCAATATAATCGACAATCAACTAAAAACTTCCAGATATCAAAGCTATCATACTATGCTTTGAACACAATCCAACTTGTTAGTTTATTAACCTTTGTGTTATAAACCAAATGAATTACAAATATCAGCTATGTTTAACGGATGTCACACAGTGCAGTTTCTCATATTTTTTCTTTAGAGCTTCTTTAATTGCATTTAAGATACTTATAATATATGTACCTTAATTTTTATGAGTTAAGTAGTATAAACTGGATGTGTATTTGAAGTTAATCTGACGATTGTATCACGAAATAAGACATATGCTTAATGAATTTATATTTTATCCTTTGAATTTTTATGTTATCATTTAAAAGGTTTTTTTTAATTTATTTATGATTTTGATCTTAACCTTTATGTGTTCATAATGAGGTATATTAAAAGTGTCAATTTAAGAATGGCTACTATGTGCGTTGAATCCAATCAAGTCTGCTAAATTTTTTTTAGTGAGGATTTTGGGAAAGGTCCTTCAACTATTCTATGCTAAATTCTCTGGACCACTTTAGTGTTTATTCATACATTTAAAACCATATTCCTTCTAAGATCCATATACATATAAGCCTATTTTCTAGATTTATACATGTTTTATTTTTTTGATTAATTTCAGTTTAATTTATCCTCATTAACTAAGTTGAAAATAAATCAAAGATGTAAATATTAGTTCATCTGGCTTATTCCTTTATAATTATATGTTTACTTGATTTTAGGATTCCTTACACTTATGAATTTCAATTGATTTGGTTACTTATTACAATATTTTATTTTCCACATTCTATTTGATTTTAATCCCTAATTTTGTGTATTTTTCATACCAAGATTCATTAAGCCTTATAGGTGGATAACATTTGTAATATACTACTCATGCATTTGTTTAAATAATGAGTTATAGATTTTAGATCTTATTTTTTTTTTCAATTTTTGTAATTTGTTTTATTTTAATATCTTAGGAGGTCAAAGGATAATTCAATTTGTATGCATTATTTATAAATTATTTCCTTCTAGGCTTATATGTTTGAAATTTTTTTTTATAGTTCATAGCAGTATCGAGATTTTATTTGGTTGTTCAATCTATGACTAAAGCTAAGTTTTCTTTTTCATTTCGTAAATATGTATCTTATGCATTATCTCTTTTATTCGTTAATATTTGTTGTGGGATTTTTGAGTGTTGGTAGAGATATATAGGACTCACTTGTATGTGTCTATTTATTTATTTGATGGTTTGAACTCATATGATCATTTACCTATTCTTCATATAGATGTTAGCTTTACTCCAATTTAAATTAAACTTTCCTTATGTATCTTTATTATTATTTTATTTAAATTGATAAGATCATATGCTTAAGCCCCCATTTTATATTTTTGAACATTTATATTATTGTTCTTTTTTAAAAAAAAAACCATATCCTTTTAATGCTCTAGAGACTATTGTTTGGGATTTTTCCTACATCTATGTTTTTTATAGCAAATCCTTAAAACCAAACTTTTGTTTTGTCCTATAATGATAGGGGCTAGTTGAAATCTAAATATTTCCGCATTTTCTTAAAATGTTGGCAACATTTACTACTTAAATGTCTAGTTTGTTGGTAGCCCATTGCATATCCATTTTTCAATAGCATTGACTGGATGTATAGACACTCTATAGTCATATCATAGTTTAGTATCTTGTTTCCTAGATACTAGAATCAGTATGGTTAGTTGCCCAATCAAACATTTTCCAGGTAGAATTCATTACTAAAGCAATAAATAGTTACCCATTTTAGGGTTAGAGTAAATGTTTATGTTAATCCTAAGTAATCATATGTAGAGGTACTGATCTAAGGACTATATTATTTTTTATCCTATACCTTTAGACATTTGCATAAGCAAATTAGTTTAAGTATAGGCTATAGCCTTGAAATTTCATATCATGACCGACCCTCTCTGTACATTATAAAGAATAAAATCTAACTTTTACAATGCAATAAAGATGGATTATTTGGCCATAAAGATGCATAAAATGAAATAATAAAACATCCAAGGCTGACTTCCCTTATTATTTTGAAAATAAAAAGCTAACCTCAAAATATTAAGGTGATAATCATTAAGAATATATAGATTACCTAGTTTTGCTGTTCTGATTTCTGATTACTGATAATGCCACTATCTACTACTTTGTTCTTCAATGTATTTTTGCTACCCTTTTCTTATTTGCTATTTTTCGTTGCCAATTTTTACTCTTTTTTCCTTTTTCTTTTTTACTATTTTTCTTTTGTTCCCTCTCCTTTCATTTCTATCCCAACTACGGCTTATATAGCCATTCGTCTATAGTGTTTTCCTTACTATTGCAATACCTCTCTCACTCTCTCTATTGGATGTAGGTAAGATATTTCCTACTTTTAGGGAAGACAGCTAGTGAAAGGAAGGGTTGGGCTAGACTACTAAGTTTGTCTATGGGCTGACTGTTGAGCCTAGATAGCTTAAGCCCAATAGTTCTCTTTTTATTATGCTTGTATTTTATTTTTATTGTATTTTTTATTCTATAGAATTTCACTTTTATTTTAAATTTTGTATTTTATTTATATATTTTGTTAATTTTGTAATTACTAATGTTTTGTAGTCATACTTATTTGTTAATATTATTAGTGCATTATAAATAAATTGAGTTTAATGTAGTTCTTTTTTTTAATCAACTTTGTTTAATTAATAACTTAATTGAATAAGAAGTTTCATATTACCCATTACCTAATCTAAATATTACCTTTTCATAATAATATTCAAAATATATGATAAAATTTTAAAATAGGTAATTATAATAATCACATATAAACAATGGATAATAACATTATAATAATAATAATTCTTCGTGCCTTAATATGAGCAAGCAATTAAAAATTATAGAATACATTAATTGCACTAATTATTTTGGAATTAAACTTTCTTATTAATATTGCTTATTTAAGCTATACAAAAATGGGTTTTTATAGCTGCCCCTCTTTTTGCGTACTCTTAATATAATTAAGAGTATGCAAAAACTATAAATACTTATTTTAGTCGATTTCTTATTAGTTATAATTTTTTATTGTTTTTTTATTTTTTATTTATATTTTCCTTTTTTTACAGTCTTAAATCCCAACCTTCTTATGAGTGGTTTAGATTTAGAATTTTGCTTTTTCCCATACTATGAACTTCTTGCAAGTGAACACAGTTTAGGGAATCAATACATTTTTAAAATTAGAATCTTCCTGCAAGTAATTCTAATTTTTAAATTTGCAAAACCGTAACCTTCCTACGAGTAGTTATGATTTCAAGTTTTTTTTTCAAAATTACGAACTTCCTTCGAATGATCATAATTTGGGAGTCTGATACCTTTTAAAATTAGAACCTTCCTACATGTGGTTTTGATTTTATTGTTTGAAATACTGGTGATTGAGGCTAGGATATAACCTTAATGTACTAATGACTATGACTAGTTTCAACTTGGTAATTCTTTTATATACCTTTTTGAAACATTTAGAAAGTTCTTTTGATTAATTTTTTTCTATATAAAATTAATTTTGAAATTCATGAAAAGATTGTGATAAATTCAAAAACATATTAGTCTTTTATGAAGTTCACAATTCTCAAAATTTAGTTTGCTAGAGTTTCTTTTCTTTGAGTCATATCATTCTATTTGATTTTAGAAGGTTCTTTCCTTTTCCTTTAGGAAAGGAGCCTTCTATTACAAATACGCATTATTTGTGAATTTCTTATATCACTCCTCCCCCCAAGTAGATACAATATATATTTTTATTATGATTTACCATGGTATTGCTACAAACTCATCAATGCATCACAAATTAAGCATAATGTAACTAGATTAATATGCACAACCGAAAATAATAATAACCCTTTTTTTGATCGATTAATACCTTTAATGCATTATAATGGAATTGCCTTACAATATGTCTCAATAGTTTATTATCTTATCTTAACTTATATTTTACATATATTAACAAACCGCTTAATCAAAATAAACCACCACTTAAACCAGACCCTCTATTTATGAGCAATCAATATCTAACTCGATTTTGAAATAGCCTCTAGAGATATACTTGGTACATTTTACCTTAACTTTCATCGTTGATATACTTTTTTTTTTATAACCACTTAACCATGTTTTTTGATAGTATGATACATCTTGTCTTGTATTTCAAGATCAACATTGTTAAGAATTTTCACGTCAAGAATTTTATAATTGTATTGCCTCCCTTGGAAATACTAAAAAAATGAGAATAGGCAAGAGTAAGACGAGTAAACAATGGTTCATTAAGATGACATGACTGATAAAAAAAACTAAAATTTTATTTGATATCTTTATACTGAGTACATCTTTCTTATATTACATTGTCCCTTCCCTAAAACATAATATTTCCTTACCATATTAGAATTAATTAGTTCAGGGAGTTCCTCTCCATTTAGATTTGTTAAAATTAGTGCTCCTCCTGAAAATGCCTTCTTCACTATATAAGGAACTTTGAATTTGGGTGCCTATTTTCCTCTTGAATCTTATTGTCTTAGAATGATTTTTCTAAAACCAAATCTCCTTTTTGAAATTCTCCAGTTCTCATTTTCTTTGCATGAGCCCTTTATAAGCCTTTTCTGATATAATTGGCCATGACATAATTCTATCAATCTTTTCTCTTCTATCATATTCAATTGATCGTATCGCTTTTGTATCCATTCATTACCATCCAATTCTACATCTAAAACAAAACTCAAAGATGGAATCTCAACTTTGATAGGCAGTATTACCTCTATTCCATATTCAAAAGAATATGGAGTAGCATCAGTAGAAGTTCTTATCATTGTTATGTATCTGTGTAATGCAAAAGGCAACATCTCATGCCAACCTCTATAGGTAACCACCATTTTTTGCACTATTTTCTTTATGTTTTTATTTGCTACTTCAATTGCTCCATTCATCTTAGGCATGTAGGGCATAGAGTTATAAAGGATAATTTCATATTGCTTACACATTTCCTCTACCATTTTATTATTGAAATTTTTCGCATTATCTATAATTATTCTTTCGAGTAAACCCTATTTGCAAATGATATTATTTTTTATGAACTTAATTACTACCCCTTTTGTCACATTCATATATGAAGTTGCCTCTATTCAGTTGGTAAAATAATCAATTGCTACCAATATAAAATGTTGACTATTGGACGCTTTTGGTTTAATAGGACCAATGACATCTAATCCCCAAACCGCGAAGAGCAACAACAAAGATAATACATTTAACATCAAAGCGGATGAATTAATTTCATTAGCATATATCTAGCATTTATGGCATTTATGAATGAAGTTTATACATTCGGACTCCATTTTCATCCAATAATATCCCAGTCAGAGGATTTTTCTTGCCAATGCATGACTATTTAGTTGAGTACCACAAAATCCTTCATATACCTCTTCTATTAATCTTTAGGCCTCTTATTCATCAACACACTTGATTAAGGTAGTATTATAATTCCTTTTGTATAATATATTTGTGACACCCCCTACTAGATTCTCGAAGAAACCTAATAAGTGGTGTACTTCCTGTCAGGTCACCCATCTTAAAATTTCTCCTAGGGTCATTCGTTTAACTTTTACCAATTTCACACTAGATCCTTTTAACTGACTCTAAAATCACTTCAGTCAATTCCTATAATCCATTTTGATTAGAATCAATCTGGTTTAGCTATTATCAAGAAAAACTGACATTACTCAAGTATTACCTAAAAATTTGACAGCATAACGGCTACCCGGGCTGTATCCCAAAAAGTTTAATAAGCCTGTTTAACACTTCTATAAATGATTCACCACACCTGGACCCATCCGGTCCCCCATTCTCCGCTTAGCATCATTATCTAACACACATCAAATCAGGCCTTAGGCCATAAAAAAACATACATAAATATAGAGCCTTAAGCTCACATTAGCATCAACATCACAAATAATTATTCATTCACCAAAGAATATGGATAATTACTTAATTTACATTAATAAGTCATAATAACTTAATTACAAAGATTAAACACATTTTTCCTACCCATTTCCCACCTAAGCACATAGATATCCAACTGTATAAGAATTACATCCAAAGTCTTCACATATATCCTCTGAACTGCTATCGTCACACTTTACGAGGCAAGTCCCGCTATCGTGTACCTGCACACCAAAACTGATACACTGAGTATGCGAGATACTCATGGTGAACTTAAAGCAATTTAATCATGGTATGATATCATTAATTTACCTGGCAGTTTAAGAATGATTTTACTTGATTATATAACTTAATTATTTACTGGGGTGCTAAATTACTAAAATACCCCTAAGGTATTTTTAAAGCCTGAAAAATAGTATCTTTGACTCAAATAAATCATTTTGAACAAGTATTATTATTTTCAACAAGCATACTTTACAACAATTACTTTAAATTGACTTATATGTGGAAAATAACTAAAATACCCTTTGACTGTATTTTTACTACTTACTAAGAAACAATAATACAAATAAGTTTAAACTTCATCTTTAATGATTATTATACTTGTTACTTAGTTTACCTCACTATAAATGATTTGGCACATCTATGTAAAATGTCTAAAATACCCTTTAGCTTGCATCTTATCAAAACTTAGGAAATATTGTTCCCTTATGCTTAATTCTTAGGTTCATAATTAGTCTGTTTATTTACTTAATTTAATTCTCTGGTCCAACTAGGAAGATGACACTTTAAGATAC
>CANXYI012024543.1:0-10701 GCA_948208565.1 Hura crepitans
TGCCTCTGCAATGCATTTCTCCAATGGTGGCAGAATTTCAAGAACACGAGCATTAGATAGTGCAATCCAGGCAGAAAGTCTCACAGCTGCTTCAGTGCAACGATGTAAATATACTGAAACTTGACGGCCAAACATCAGGTCACCATAAGATACAGCAGCAAATTGCTCCACAAGTGTCTCAAGAAATGTTGAATAACTCTCATGAATCTCTGATTGAAACCTCAGAAATTCCAAACAAAATTGCTTTTCAGTTTTCAGCATTAAGTTTACATTTCCATCTAATGTCCAAGTGGCATGTTCTGTTAATCTTGCTTCATCAAGAAGCTGACCGTAGATGTCTTGTAAAGCTTCATAAACATCTCTACTCTTGTTATCATCAAGCACATCCATTCCAGCAAGTAATACAACTGACAAAGAATGCAATTTTTGAACCAGAGGTACATTCCGAATGGGAGGGCAGATATTTGTAGATAAGAAAATCGGCATAGCCTCCATAGCAAGTAAAAGAAAAAGTCCACCTTTAGCAACTTCAATGATTGGAAGACCAGCATGTTGATGACCAGAGGTAAATGAAATTGGACTCAGAAACCAATGCATGGGAAGTGGCAATCTCTGGTGAGCCCACTCTGCTATTAAAGAAGTGCAGTAATGACCTTGATTTGTCAAATTTGTTGTGTCCATGTCCTCATGAATGGTGTCCAAAGAAACACCACCCTTCTTAAAAATTTTGTTCACAGAAGAATTATTTTCATCCTTGGCTTTCAGTTTCTTCTTGACAGACAACCATCTATCTTCAAAGTGGGAAGCTAACAGTTCACTGAAGAGCAAGTATTCTTCTTCTTTATATTCCCAGCTAAGAGGTTTCACCCTCTTATTCATTTGGAGATATCGCTGGATACATAAGTCAAGCAACTTGAGAATAGGGACTTGAAATAAAATGTCCAAAGCCTTCGCCATTGTAATCCTATCCCTTGGCCCAGTGACCAAGCATGCTTCCAAGACTGAATTAACCTTGTGAACAGCAGAGGGCATCTCCTCATCTGTTACTAATTCTGTATCAGATACCACCTCTAAAATTCCAAGCAGGTAAACTAGTAATCTTGCATCTATTTGAGATAACAAAACAGCTGTTGACCAAAATCCTCCACCAGAAGCACCCCAGCCAAGTCCCACCCCTGGAGCTGGTCCTCCTCTACCAAAAGTCCCAACAGACTGCATAAAGTGCCACTCAGTTCCTATCAACTTCATAAAAACATTGAGTACACATCTCCATTCTACTAGAGAGATTCTCAGTAACCCATCCTTGAGTAGATGTCCTTCTCTTGAGAAATTATATTCTTGGGATGCAGGACTAGAGACACTACTCTTAGCAATGCCAATTAAGTTATCGGTTGAAGTTATGATATGGAGAAGCCCATGAAGACAACATACAGCAGCTAATGATGATTCATATGAACTTTGCTGCCTCAAATGAAGCAGTTCCCCAAGAAAGCTGCCACCTGCATCAAAATCTTCTTGCCCTTCCATGCTACTGACACTCAAAATTTGGTTTCTAATAATTTCAAGTCCAATCTTAGGAACAAACTCTGGCAGCCATGGAATATTTCCGCTAGTCCCTTGGGAATCTGAGGTTTCCTTTGGGTTTACTCTTTCAAGCAATGCAGCAAGCAAATGCATGACTGCAGAAAAAATCCACAATAATGAGCTACAAGAAGAATCTTGGAAAACAAAGTCACTTTTGATCCCTTTTTCCCTCTCAAAGTATGCAGAAATATGAGGGTCCTTTGTTGAAGCTATCCACTTCAGAGCCAAATCAACCATGGGAGTAACAAAACTCCAAGACCATGCTTCCAAGCCATCCCCGGCACAATCTGAGACTTGATGGCCTGGAGGCTTCTGCGAATAGAAACTTGGAAGCTTTCTAGCCAAAGCCTCCAGGACAAGATATGCCTCCCGAGAGACAGAAAGAAATTCACTAAGAACATTGTTCTCCTGAAGTTTCTCAAATGTAGGCAGATTCAACCACAAGCATAAGGCAGGGAAAATATCTGAAAAGTATGATATACAGAAACCATAACTGATGCACACTCTCCAAAAACGTAGTTGTTCAACCATCAAAGCAGATGATAGTTTACAGTTTTCCTCGCCAGTCTTTACCCAGGGATCAAGGGAAGAAGTATAACGAAAAAGATGCCGGGTCATAGCCTGAAAGGTCCCATTCTGTATGAATTGCATACAATTCTTCTTTTCAGATTGCGCTAATACCTGTTTTACACCAAAAGCCAACACATAATAGTCCCAAAAATGAAGTGCCAGAGTGATTCAATCACTAATATATAATTAAAGAAAATATCAACACACAGCTTTCCAGAAACATCTAAGAAATTCCAACCTTCAAAAGGGTAACCGATTTAATCTTGGATGAATGAATTTCAGTGGTGTCTCTTGTAGCAAATTTGTGGACAATTGCTTGGACAAGTCCTGGGCACTTCATAATTGCATTTGCACATGTTGGGGAATGCCTAGCTATCGCAACAAGTATAGAAATTATGCACTCTTCCAAAGCTGCATTAGGACCAGCCTGAAACCAACATACAAAAACATTGGAAAACCACACAGATTAATACAGTAAGCTCAAACTAGAGAAATTTTCATTTTGCGAACAAAGCATATTACAATAAGATCACGCAGAACAATTAAATAAAAAACTAGTATATCATCTTATTTCTTGATAACATCAGCAGCTTCAATTTTCTAAAACCCGCACATCCCTCCTCTCTTGCTTCGGACAAATCAAAGAAAAAAGATTTCTTATAATACCTTACAAGGACAGTTTTATGATCCAATTATCCAATTCAACAAAAATTTCACATCATCCAGCCAACTTAATCAAAAGACAGGAAGCAGTAAATTATATATCACAGGCAAAAGTGATTATAAAGCTTTATCATTTTGATTATTAAGCATTCTAGATCTCCAATTTGTGAAAAGATTATAAAAAGCAAGTCATGTTCATATCTCCATATTACGTCTCTCAAGACGTCATGAACCAGTTGATTTTATTGTGTTCAGATGTCTGGAGTTTTCATGTCCAGCACCTAACACCACCATGATTACAACAAAGATTCTTTCTAACTCGTTTGAGAAAAAAAAATCAACCTAATTGTGACAATCTACTCAAGCAATCAATTGATTGAAACTTGCAAAAAATCATGGATATGTGGCAAGGTAAAGAAATGAAGAGCATGTTCATCCAAGATAAGTATTAATTTCTGTTTCCCATATCTCAGAATTATCCTGCAATATAGGAACTCTTATAGGCCTAATAGCTCAATCGATCTAATTCAATATTACTCTCATGCAAGTGCATCTGTGCTTACCTCCAAAAGATACAACATCCTGTTAAGGATTCCCATCCTAACCAAACCAGCAGCAAAATCTTGACCAGCAACAACAATGTCATCCTGAATCGTATGTTCAGTCTCATCATCAATGACATCGTCAGCAAAAGTTAGAATATTAGAAGGTTTAGCATTGTACTTCCAAAAGCCACCATGAAGGAAACCATCATCCATCTCTGGCTTGCTCCGAAATACAGGGCCAGTGAAGATATCCATCTCATATAATGATATTTTCTAGAAACACCATATGTTAGACAAAAGTCAACTAATGCAATTAATAGTGAGAAAATTTCGAAAAGTAGAGTATACCTCTGAGATGTCAAAGAAATTATCATTCAACTCACAACTGAGTGTACTCTGTATAACTTTCGCACAAGCTAAAACAACTGAACTATGGTTATCATCAAGACACATCCTACAGATCAACAAAGCGGATAATAACTTGTTGAGAATAAATAATAGGATTAGAAGGAAAAGAAAAGGGTCCGGATGATGCAATCAAGGCCAAAAGGCAAAGGCAACCAGCAACTAAGAGATTTCAGATTAAATTCACCTCAATGTTAAAACAAGCTCAGGTTCTGGGCCAAGCGAATAAGCCCAAATAGCCTCCCAATCAGTTGACTTGTCAGCTAAATTAGTATTTGTCATGGTACATACAACTTGGTTTTGTTGAACGTTTCTCATTGCTTTACCAAGCACAGATGCAAGAAGATGCAATGCCAGAGCTCGTTGTCCTGGAATCTGTGACAAAGAGAATTAGCACATAAGGATGCAATTGAACAAAACAAGAGCCACAATCTTCAATACACACTAGTAGGCCAAAAAAAAAAAAGGGGTCTTAACCATGTACTTACAACTAGTGTCATAAAAAAAAATATTGAAATTTCTCATTTCACTCAATTCCACAAAATATTAAAAGACATCTCTCTCAATGGACATAAAGAATCCCATCAGAAATTTCCTTTTTCTTGAAACTAATCAAGGAACAAGTTGTCATCTCAACTAACCACACTTCTAGTGAGTTGTACAGCTTCTTTGATTGTGTAACCCACTGCAGCAGGGTCCCCCTCAGTCCGTAAAATGTCACGCTCAGTAACATATACAGCATTATCCCCAGCTTCAACGGATATATTACCTGACATACAAAAAAAAGAATTACTCAATTTCATAACACAGCATTTCTTATCCTCTTGGGTAACAAGACTACATTTGAAAAATACATCTTATTAACAAACAGCATGATGCTAGTCAAAATAATATCTTATGTGCTAGATAAACCATAGATTTCACTCTCAATTAAATAAGAAATATGATAATGATAAATGTTAGTAAATCAGAGTCACTTTGAAAGCAAAAGTTTGCAGAATTCTTCACCTACATAGAGAAATATGGAAAAGAAATCAATAATCTTAGCATTTATCCAAAAAGTGTGAGCATAATTAAGCTCGTTAGCATCCTTTTACAACCATGGAGAATCATCTTTCTTATTAGTTCCTCCCAGTATGCAATCCCCTTCCACCACCAACCCCCAACCCCAGGAAAAAAAAGAGAAAAAAAAAAAAGAAACACACTGTTTTTGATGGTCCCTTCGGATACACCTAGAGTTTTCACCTTTAAACACATCAGCAGCTTGATTAAGCACATTTTACAGCATAATGATTTATGATTCCCATTCACTTAAAATAACAAGAAATGAAATGGTGGCAGACAAGCTCGGTATTCAAATAATAATGGCGGTAGACAAGCTCTGTATTCATTTATTATACAACCTATTAACAGATCTTCCAAAATTAATGACTAACACTGAACTCAAAGCACCAAAAACCTGAAGCATAAATTATCGTCCATATGAGAAAGTGTGGGAACAAAAAAAAGGAAGAAAATCAAAGAAATGAATATTGCATATGTAGACAAGGCCAGAAACTATTGTGGAAGAAAGAGGAAATACCAAGCCTTACCAGTCTCTGTGTCACCTGTTATAATGCTCCCCTCCAAGGAAAATCTTAATCTCTTAACAGCCTCTACTCTCTCACTCCAACTACTCCAAAAATTGCCAACAGATGGGCATAAATCCTGCACCAAATCTTTATTTGGTCCACTCTTTGAATCTGTGGAGATAACTGTTGACATATCAGAGCTATCACTCCTTAAATGTGGGGAAACATTTGATTTTATGACTGCCTGATTCTCACTACTAGGACATAGTTTACCATCAATAACTTCTTCTGAACTTGAGAGATTTTGCTGCTTGAGTTTTTTCTCGCCTCGTCTTTTCAGTAAGTTTATCAATGCAGGATTCATCTTCTCCCTTATTTCAGCCTGTGCTTCTGCAATCTCTTCAGATGACATACTTTCCAGCCGTGCACGATTCTCTATGTCAATCTCATTCTCAAGAGACACGGATGCCTGTTCACTTCTATAGCTGTTTAAACTAGAATTAGATAACACAGTTGAATGTTTCTGTTTCTTATTACTTATCATCTCTGCTAACATGGGACCCATCAAGTCCATTTTCTCAGGGTTTACTTTTGCAAAGCTATCACTGGGCATGTCTTCAGCTGATCCTGCTTCACTTTTAAAGAGACTAGAGCTGGCATCTCTAACATGCTCCTGAACATGCAGCTGATGAGCATTGTCTGTTCCCATATCAGCAGCTGAAGTGAAGAACCAAGCATTTCTATCAGTTGACAGGGCCTTCCCTTTCTCAGTTAGTGGCATAAGAGGACTTACATCCTCCACTACATCCATTTCAATTGGAGTGTTATCACCTACAGAGGATGACATGTCTTTCTCGATGTTATCCATTGCTACTACACCTTTATTTTGTTTTCCTGTCTTCATCAACCTTTGTCTATTTCCTTCTATCTTATCAGCCTCCAACTGGTTATCAGTTGGCATGAGGTCTCTCCACTGGCTTAGATTTAAGCCCTTTTTCTGCTTCCTCTGTACACGATTTGCATATGCCGATATTGGGTCATAGTCAGTCAAATCAGTATCTTCATCCTCCTCATCTTCATTATCATTGCCGTCGGCAACATTTTTACTCTGCATTGGACCCCAATGCTGGGAAATATAATGAAAATACCAGTTCAGTTCACAAACTCGAGCAGCTAACAACATTTGAGTTCATCGATAACCAAGAGAAAAAAGAAAGGCAAAATGCGGTAAAAATAATACTATTTCTGCTTCTGAAAACAAGCAAGATGGTGGTCGCAGTAAAATTTTCTACTTTCCTTATTTTTCAATAACAAAACAGGCGAAAATGAGGAGACGAACAAAAAATCAATAGCTCCACAAAGTTGTATGCTTCCTAAGAAATCAAACTACTAAGCAGCGGTTTCTAACACAGCCAAAACTTAGTATTAATGCTAGTAACTAGAAATTGTTTTTCAGTTCAAAAAAACTAGCAACTGATCATGACAGTAAGGAAAGAGCATCGAATAGCTTACAGGGCCATGGGACCGGTGGCGGGCCACTGGGAAAGCTAAAACGGTGACTTTGGGCGGAAGAGAGGGCGGCGCAAGAGGCTTGTTTTGTGGGTTCTCTGAAATACCCTTTTCGATAATGCTACCAATTAAGCGGGAACAATCTTCACCGCTAATTTGAAGGGAGTTGGCTCCAAAAATCTTTTGGGCAGAAGTGGAAGATGTTGAGTTGTTTAGTTTCTTCTCCATTCGCTGTTCAATTAACCAGAAAGAAAACTGAGACAGCTAAATGGCACGAGAGTAGAATAGAGAGAGAACTCGGAGACGTTTGTCGATGGGAGAAAGGGAGGTACCAAGTATCCGCTCGGCGATGGTCGTGACAAGTAAAATGGGCCAGGTGGGCTGGTAATCGATGGAAGAGAGGGAGGTTATAAGCACAGAAAATTACAAGAACTATCATCTTTTTATTTTATTTTTCATAAGATATCTGATACCATTTTTTTTAAATTTATATATCAAAAATATCATTTTTTTAATTAAAAATTCATAACATGCAGGAACAGCAGCCTGCCCGTGATTTTTTTTTTTTCTTCTTTGGCTGCTGTCCCAGTGATTTTTTTTTCTTTTTATTAATTATTAAACTTGTTTTTATAAAATTTATAATTTAAAATTTAGGGTTTACTATTTAACTTTTAAAATTTAAAATTTTAAAATTTTAAATTTAGAGTTTAGGATTTAGCATTTAAAATTTAGAATTTAAAATTTAGTGTTTAGAATGTTAGGATTTAGAATTTAGGGTTTAGAATTTTAGGATTTAAAGTTTAGAATTTTAGGATCTAGTATTTTAAGATTTACGGTTTATAATTTTAGAATTTAGGGTTTAAAATTTTATGATTTAAAATTTAGAGTTTAAAATTTTAGGATTTAGATTTTAGAGTTTAGGTTTTATAATTTTAGGATTTAGATTTTATATTTTTAGACTTAATATTTAGGTTGATGGTTCTTTTATGTAAAATTGAAAATTTATAACTTATTAAAAGGTAAAAAAATAAAAATAGTATATATGAAATCAAAAATTTTAAAAAGTGGTAAATTTGATATAAAATTTTAAATAATGGTATAAGATATAATTATTTTATATTTTCTATATATTTATGTAAAAAGTTTTTTTTCCATATCTCTTGAATTTATTGTTATACATAATCAAATTTTGAAACTCTCTTAATCAAATTAATATGAATTCTTTATATATTGAATTTCTATATATTCATTTAAATCGTACAAACTATAATTTCTCTTGTATTTACGTCCTTGCTATTCTTTTTTTAATTGATTTTTATGCATTTGAATGTGATAAGATATTTGATAATGTATAAAATAAAATATTTTACTTTAAATAGGATTTCTACTATAATAAGGATTGGAGATTCAAAATATCCTCATGGATAGGGAAATTGTATCCAATTCAAATAAGAAAATACAATTCTATGAGGATTACGATAATTATTACAATAAGCACCTATAAAAGGGATCATATCCCACGTAATGAGGTATGCAATCAAAATCAATACTTTAAATTCCTTACTCTTGATCACCTAATTAACTTAAATATTAGAGTGCTAATCTCGAGAGAATCAAGGCTAGATTTCATATGTTTTACAAGTCACTAATGATTATTCGCTCACTCCACAAACCAGTAGCCCGAACGAACAACTAATCTTATAAACTTCAGGTAATTCTATTCTTATCAATCGGTGCTTTCGTTGAGAGAAATATGAATCAAAAAGAAATGTATCGATTCATCAAAGAGCAAACGCTTGAAGGTTCATAGCTTCACACCTTCAGAAAAGAAAACAACAACCAATTGTCTTAAAGGAATAGTTTATCTCAAACTATTACTCTGATCACGAAAAACAATTTGGACCAAGCCTTGGACAGATTTCAAGAATGCATTCATAACGAATTCATGGAGCAACTTCAAAAATTGATACCAACATTTATTCCAAAACCTAATAAGGACGAAAAAATGAAGCACTCATCGAAGAAAAGAAGTAATAATAGAAAAGATCGACATCAAAAAAAGGAAAGACACTCAAGTTATTCTTTGGAAGATATATAAACCTTAACCATTGGAGAATTAAAAGAAAGAAGTAGGTATCGAAAAAAGAGCCAATCTGACAGCACAACTAGCTCCTCTAGCTCGTCCAATTCTGCCAGCAGTAGTGCATGGACACGGGAATCTAAAAAGGAACATACCAAAAAGAAGATAAAACTCGACAAGGAAATGGAAGAACATAAATTGGATAAATACTTTAAGAAAATTGTAAAGAAGTACAAAGTCAAAAATCTCAAAAAAATGAAATTTGGGGAAAGCACAGACTCCCCTTTCTCTCATGAGATTCAAGAAGTTAGATTCCCCAGACATTGGACAGAAATCCGAAAGGAAAATACAAAGAAAAGGCCAATCCTAGAAACCACATATCTAAATATTTAATGCTCATTAATATGCAAACTTTTAATGATGCTTTAATTTGCAAAGGTTTTCCAGGAACACTAACAGGTGATACGCTAAAATGGTTCCATGACTTACCCTAAGAATCTATATTATCTTTCAAATAGTTATCGAAAAAATTCAAGACAAGATTTGTTATCCAATTAAGAAGCAAAAAGACAGTAACAGATCTACAGGGAATAATACAAAAGGACAATGAGAGTTTGAGACAATTTATTGAGACATTGAGCGACATTGCATCCAACATTGAACATTTAAACCTAGAAGTGGCAATAATCACCATGATAAATAATGTAAAGGATACATGGTTATACAATTCATTGGTTACTAATCAGCCAACAAATTTTGGTGAACTTATGGATAGAGCTAGGCAATTCATAGCCTTAGATAATGCAAGTAGAGCCGACGAACGGTGTTTACCAGACCTTTATATTACAAAGCAGGAAGGAAACAAATTAACAAGAGGCAGCTCCTCGGATAGAAAGAGTCCTACACAAAAAAGCTTCCCTAAAAGGAAGGATGACTATAGAAGCAAAAATCAGGAAAAAATTCAGCTAACACCACTCAACACAACTCCAGCAAAAGTCCTAATGTGGGTTAAGCAGAATCATGGAATGGTAAATTGGGCTAAAAAGCTAAGTGACAAATCTTATGAGAGAAGAGACAATAACAAATTATGTGATGTTCATTGGGACGTTGGCCATGAAACAAACGAATGTTGTCACCTCAAAGAGGAAATAGAAAAACTAATTCGAAGGGGATCACTTAAGAGGTTTGTAAAAAAGGGAGATCTTTATGTTAGCCCTACTCATAAAGATAAAGGTAGTCCGAGAAAAATAAGAGATTTCGATGACGATGAAGACTGCTAAAAGAAAAGCGTCTCTTGAATGGGCAAGAACAAGAATAATACATGTCATATCTAGAGGAAACATATATGGCGTGACACCCCCTACCGGACTTCCAAAGAAACCCAACAAGCAATGCATTTCCTACTAGGTCACCTATCCTGAAATTGCTCCAAGTGTGCACTCCTTAACACTTAAAGACTATTTTAAAACTTTATCAGATTTTGATATAGTCCTCAATTCAATCCTTAATCCTTTTCATATAAGGTGTAACAAACATAGACAACCCATTTAACAAACATTTTACATGTTACAGAAAATTAGGCAGCACAATAGCTATCCGGGTGACATTTCGAAATTTTTTTCACTTGTAAAAGCACTTCTATAATATTATCAACCTAGCTCTTTCTCTTAGACCCTTCTAGTCCCCTTAGTATTCTCATCACACATCAATAACATTTCACAATCACATAGGGTCGACCTCAAGCCCATAATTATCAAATACTCATAAAAATAAG
>CANXYI012024603.1:0-12715 GCA_948208565.1 Hura crepitans
TATAGGTTATCAGTGGTACTATATGAAAAGAATGGAAAAATAAATTAACTTAATACTAATCCATTAAATTACATGAAACTTTATGAAATTATTTAATTAAAATATGAGAAAGAAGTAACTATAATAATATGGGATTTAATTGAAAAATAATTACACAAAAATAAGTATAAAATTTAATTATTGAATACTAAATATTTTATATGCATAATACTAAGTCTTTGTGATATAAAGGTTTAGAAAATATATTTATACTACTTTTGATAGAAAGGTAAGAAATAGGAAAATGTATAGAAATAAAATAACTGTAAGTTATGGCTCTAGTTGGTTAAGAAGAAAATAAAGTCTTTGAAGCTTACAAGAAGATATGAAGAGGGAGATAGTCTAATATATTTATTAGTTATGTTTTAGAATATGTCATGCATTTCATTGATAAATAAGAGATGTATTATATTTCAAAATGTAAATGATTTAATTGTAAATAAGCTAAATTTTCAAAGATGTAAATATACTTTTGAATAAGAAAAATTACATTTTTATTTGCTTATATATTTATACAAGTGCATGCAAGTGAATATGTGTATTAAAAAAGGTAAAGCTATATTGAAAAAAATAAAGATTATAATAATTGTATCAAAATGTATGAAATAGCAATTGTATATATAATATAACACCCAGTACATAGATTTATATATAGGTCGGGTCTAGTGTTACACTTTAGTTCATACTAAAGGCTAAGTTTAGGTATCCCTATAGTGACCTTCACTTGACTTGCTCTCGAATCTAGATGGGGACAACACACAATAGATATCAAACTTCGATATATTTGAGTCATTTAAAAACTTTTCAATAAACATAGTTACTATAAAACCTCACAAACACATACTTCAGAAGCCATTTGAAAAGGTTAGTCTATTTGGGGTCATTATGTCAAAAAAATTGGCATTATAATGGCTATCCAATAGCAATATCCGAATGTAAACTACATGAGACACACTTTTAAAACCTCTTACAAGTCAAACTTTTAAAACCTCTTACAAGTCAAACTATAACATCATCATTCATCAACACATTTAACATTATACATCTAGATTAACCCATAGAGAAAACATCATAGTCTTAAGAATAACACATAAGCAACACACTTATACTTTTGTATACTAACCATCTTTAAAGAGTATAACAATACAACCTTTGACCAAAATAGGCCATTGCCATTACAATTACATATAATGGCCAAAAACTAAAACAACTCCTTATATTATACAAATAAAACTACACATATCCAAATAAGAGCAACTCCACTTCAATTGTCCTCATCTATTATAACCTTTAGCTTCCATGTACTCATAAGCATATGAACTTATGTGTCACAAAAACACAAATGATGAGCTATGCTTCAAGCTTAGTGGTGAATCTAAGAACATAGAGCTATTAACATGCTTGTATACATCAACATGCAAAAATAATAGATTTATACCTTAAAGATCTAATTAATTACATTATTAATAAATTAAAACCATGTGTATATATGAAAGACCCTTATTGTCTTAACATGTTTACTAAACATTCAAAAGTATTATATTAATTATATTTAACTTGAAAAGAAGACAATTGATGCATGTAACATCATTTAACACATTCATATTACATATCATCACCATTGTATACTCTTTAATTCATTATCATTTATTTAATTATTTCCTCTCAAAATGCTAAAAAAATCTCGGTGTTATGAATAGTACTTCTCGAGATATGAATAGTGTTTTTCTAAGGCTAGGGCACTAATTTTACTAAATGTAAGTATTAATCATAACATAATTTTGGGTGAAATGTAAAGTCAAAATGAAGTCATTTAAATGGTTAAAAATAATAGTTAAGTTATACAGTAGTGTCATATGAATAGTGACTTAGTTTTAGTTAAACTGTAAAATATTCAAAAGTTGCTCAAAAAATTCTATGATTTATTCAACTTGACACTTAAAATTTCTAAATAGCCTAATGGTGTTAGAATTAGAATTTTTGGATATCAGGAAGTATTATTACTAAAATCGATTATTTAAAATAATAGCATTTTATTCGATTTTTTTACAGTTTTTGAGCTATGATTTTTAAAGGCTTATGGAATATGAATTAATTGAATTTTTGGGAGTTAATTAAAAGAAAGAAAATAGGTCTCAAATTTTAAAGAAATGGAAAAGAAAGAAAGGAATTGATTTTTTTCTTAAAAACTACACACATATATATGGTTAATGGGAATTTATTAGTCAACACATGAATAGTAAAAACATTTTCGTTCTTCTTCCTTTGCTTGAGCTGACAGCAGTCATAGAGGATTCCTCCATTTCCATTTCTTTAATCATTAAATTAAGCCTAAGTTGAGCTATCTAATTATAAGGTTTACACCTCTATAGCCTCTAGACATTGAGTTAAGCAAGAGATTATGAAATAATAGAAGGGATTGCTTAGTTTTACACACTGATAAATAGTGATCATTTTTCATTCAAGTATGTTTTTTCAGGCTCCAATATTTTTCTCATGTTCCTCAAGTACCCAAGAGAGTTTTTATGTGGTTGATTTTTATTTTTAGTGATCGTATGGTTTTATGTGAATTTCTGTGAAATGAATCTATATTACATAGTTGAGTAGGGCGACAAACAAACCAATAAAGGTAAGGAGAAGGCATACTCTAGCCTCATGTGTGCATTTTGACTTGGATTGTAAGTGTAATTAATATAAAATTCTCAAATTTTACATGCCCTAAGTGAAAGTGTGCGTATGTGAAAGTGTGGTTATGTGCATTTATGATTAAATGAATAAATGCTATGAATTATTATAAATACCATGGAATTACATGTCTTGTGATGCATATATGATTACCAAAATAATGTCATAAATGTGCATCTTCTGTGGCTAAAATGTTGCCATTAGGTATACAGAGTATTATGTCCTATGTCATGTCATTAAGTAAAATGTTGGATTAATGTGAGTATGATATGTATTATGTGATTTGTATGAGATAATGTAGCATGATAAATATATGGAAAATGAATGAAATGGTTGAGCATTATGTTATGCCTAAAATTTCATAATGGGTGTGCTTAGGTGCATCTTAGAACATTTTGTAAGATCTATATGTTATATGCACCTAATAGATGTTAAATGATTATGATATATGTATAACTATTGAGCAAATGCATATATTGGGTGTTATTAATGTATGGCTAAATGAATGAAGTTATGAATGTGTAATATTGTTAATGCAAAAATATATTAAAATCTAGTTATAATAATTGAAATGAGTTAATGGAATTGAGGTAAGTATATCTATTTATATGTGAAAAGAGATATACATTATGTTAAGGCTTATATTTAGGCTGAAATTAACATGTTATGGTATGCTCAAATTATGTTTTGGTATCAATTCTGGAATTGCCTTATGTCATATGATCTATGCAAGTACTATTTGAGGAGCTATGTTGGCTAAAATTTATGGTGGCCATATGTTATGTGTCTAGTAATAATAAAATGGTTTTTAATTATATTAATGACTATGTTACGAGAAATTGAAACATTATATGTGTATAACTAGTAATATGGGCATATAATGTGTATGAATGCTAAATGATATCAATGTTTACATTATTCTTGGATTTTGATGCCAATAACATGTTTCGTACTAATAAAATGAATTTAAGAGCAATAATGGCACTAAAATGGAAAGAATGGATTTTATAAGCTAATTAACCTAAAGTAAGATGGTGAAACTAAATGAAACCCAATAATGGCCCATTTGAGTAAAACAACCTAGTTAGATAGGTTAACTGGCCAACTAGGGTTATTAGTAGCTACTAGGGTACACATATGCTTCTTATGTTTAGCTAACAAGCATATGTTATATGTTAACCTTCGGATCTTTGCTATATCGGTCTTTAGGCCTACATTGGTAGATGAAACCTTTAGGTTCATAATTGGTCATAATGGCTATATGCATGCGATGTTCGATCTTTAAGCTTATGTTACTTTTTGGTCTATGGACCTATGTTATGTTCTATTGATAGGCGTATGTTATGCTTAGTCTTTATATTTACATTGGTAGATGACTATCAAGTTATATAGAGTTCGTACTAGCCATCCACCCCTATTATATATAGGATTTTTGTTTTCTTTGATGTTGGCAGTTATATAAAGATAATAAGAGAATTTATATAAGGAATCACATATAATTTATACATCATTGATCTTATGTAACATATTATGACATGTTTTAATTAAGGATATGTGTTAATGTCACACACTCTTATTGCACATGTGTATATATTAAAATGTTTATATAATTATTTTATGTTGTTATGCTTATAAGATCATGCATTTACACATGTATTTATGAATATGGATTAGCATGTTATATCGGTTAACTACTAAGTTATTGCTTAGCGCATCTTGTTTTTTGTGCAATATGTATGTTTAAGAAGAACAATCTAAGCTAAAGCCTCAATATGATAAGATTTTTAAGAGAAGGCTTTTTCATTTGGTTATATCTTTTGTTGTACATAAGTTATGTGATGTTGATATAAAAGCATTCATATGATGTATATTGATAACTATAGGCCAAAATTGTATAATTAGGTGTTTTAAATTTATGAGTGTTTTTCTAACCTTGTTAAAGACTATTTTAAAATGTTTTACTTGTATGATATCTCTTCTTGAGGTTGATTGAGATTTTGTGTTGTTGATTGATTTGGAGTGATAAGAGGATCACAGAGGTTATCCATTAAGTTTGAAATGATATAAAAGAGTTCATTTTCATTGGAGATTACTATTCATATTTGGGTTAGTGTCCTAATATAGCTGTTATGTTGCCTAATTTTCAACACAAGGATTCCCAAAATTATTTTCTAATAAAGTCTTTAAAAGGTTTTTGTTAACCCATATTTTCATGAATAAAGCATTTTATTATGAATGGTTATAAAAACATTTTAATATGTTAAGATATAGTAGTTTGGATAGCGTGCCTATGTGCACGCTCTCTATTAAGGTCCAGTAATTAGATCAAGTAAAGGATATCACACCACTTTTTTTTATGTTAATTATTAAATGCCTTAATCTTATTTAGATTATAACATATAATTAATCATATGGCTTAACCAACATCTAACATATATCTTATAGTTCTCATGCTTAGCATGATTCGATTTACTATTATTTACCATGCAATAATTACATACTTATATTAATAAATTTATGTAATTTTTTAACCCTACCTATAACTCATTGCCATATTAATCCTACTATTTTATACCTCTTTTCATATCAACACATGGTTGTTTACTAATAGATTTATGTAACACGATCAACAGTACACATGCCACCACATTATTTAACTCATTCAAGTATTTACCTATAATTCCAATTACCTATTTTAAACATTATATACCTCTTCTATCTTTTTATATCATGCAATTTCTTTTCTTCCCAATAAAAGATAACAATTATAATTTAAAAAGGTATCCATGTATATTCATTCTACTTATAACACACTTTACATATCATTTCTCATAGTGATAAAACATAACAAGCTTTTAATCCTAAATAAGATTAGTTCATCATTAATATATAACTTTAGATTGACACACTTGTTATTACACTTCTTTTTGTTTCTTAAACATACATATATGCACTTACACATATATACATCTTTTACATATCCACATAAAAGAAAGATTAAACAATACATTCCAACATTTCATTATATAAGCCCTTAGGCCAATATAACATCATGAATTAACTATAGTCATTTCCATGTTTATGTATTTTTCTAAGGTATTCAATTACTCATACATATCAATAGACTTACCAATTTTAATATGCATAATTATGTTACATACCTATTAGACCATTTAATCACATGTATTCTTCCCTTAGTTAGATTCAATACACAAATCATTCCCTTACATGTGTGTGTGTGTATATATATACACACACATACATAATCTAACTTAAGTTCATATAACAAAGTCATACATAACTACTCTATCTTTTTATACAATATTCACAAGCATATGCCATACTTTATGTTTAATATAAGCCTGTATCATGTTACTTGAATCATTAATAATAAGTACTATACATGTAATGCCACTTAATAATATCCATCATATGTGTCACTATGTTAAATAAGTTTTATCAATTGTTTATCAAAGCTTATTCACTTTTTTATCTTCATTAGATTTACTTTGGATCTCTTTTAAATCACTCATAGTCAAACAAACAATGTCTTGATAGTGGATAATAAAAACTCCATAGGCCACAGAGGCCATATAAGGGGAGAACTAAATATGTGACCTGAAGGTCATTATCCAGACTAAAAGTTCCACATAGGTCATTATTGGACCATAGAGGTCACTATCCGAACTATAAAGGTTATTATTGGACCATAGAGGTCATTATTAAACCATAGAGATTGTTATCTATACCATAGAGGTCATTATCTAAACCCAAAGATCATTACTAGACCACAAAGGTCATAAAGCAAGGCCTTAAGGCCATAAATCTAAGCACAAAGACCATAGTGAGGTATCGTAGTACCTTAATATCTACTAATCTCCCTAGTTGATCATCAACCTATCTAGACTATGTTGTCTACATTCATATGTACTTTTCATGTTCTTTATTTATGTTTCACTTTATTGCATTTGTTTTACACAAGGCATATTGAACATATGTCATAAGTTTTAAAGTATTAACTATAACACCTCCAACTGAATTCCTAAAGAAACTTGACAGGTGATGTACTTCCCAATAGGTCACCCATCCTAGGATTGCTTTAGGAGAAAACTCTTTATCACTTAAGGGTTGTTCTAAAACTCTATCAGATATTGCTTAGATGTCTAGTCTAACCCTTAAACACATTCATACATGATCTGATAGACTCAGACAAGGCATACACATAGACTTTATAGGTCATCGAGAATTAGGCAGCATAACATTTACCTGGGTGATATACCAAATTTTTTTCTCACCTATTAAAAAATACTTCTATAAGTAAACAACCCTTAACCTCCATTTAGACCTTTTTGGTCCCGTAGTCAACATCAACACACATCAAACACATATTAGAATCAAACACACAGGGCCTCAAGCCCACAGTCATCAAACCACACAAGAATCAAACAAACACCACACCAGCTTATCTACATCACATGCAAGTTATAATTATAGACATAGTAGCTTCTAAACATGCTAACCCAAACCTACAGGATATTACATGAGTGCCAGTACTAAAAAGAGAAATAGCTTCTTTTACCCTTCAATACTTGTACAACTACACTACACGATCACTGAGGTTGGCCTGCTTATCCTTATTACTTGCGCACCACAACACATGTATGCTGAGTATAAAACTCAGTAAGTAAATCTAAACCATTTGAAACATGTATTAATACACACATGAAATTATAAATAATAGTTTACATGTAATGTGTGAGCCATATGCTAAATGATTGAAGTCATATAGATGATGTGTCTTATCTCTTCAAAATTACCAAAATGCTACTGTGGTGTATTTATTTAAAATTCATTGTCAAAAAAGACAATAAATTAATTTAAATTAACATTTCCATTATTTTAATTCCTTTTCATAGGCCTGACTAGATAGATGACACTTATAGACACTGGATCAAGAGGGAACCGAAAGATATGTAATGGCTCATATTTTAGACCCTGATCACTGCACTAGAATGGTATAGCCATAGGGATTAGTTCATAAGAACCTCCCAAAGGGAAAAAATATTGAGTAACTGTACATAGGGATCAGTCTGTAACCTCCCATAGGCATTAATGATATCAAAGTATTTCCTTTAGTGTTTGCCCAACAAACTAGTACAGTGGCCCCTCTAGGGACCTTCACCATCGCACCAACATAATTTGAAATCTAATCAATGAAAAAGATTTTTTGCCTTGTTGACTAGTGCAGTGGCTCAATTATGAACCTCGACCATTGCACTAACCTAGTCTAATAACCAGACAGTTCTACAGTTGCTAATCCCTAAGTTGACCTTTTAACCCATCTATTAGGTGTCTAACCAATGGGCCATTTAACTTCATTTTAAGTTCATTTCTTTACTGATCATCTTTTATAATCTTATGAATTGAAAAACAAATAGATAATATTTTTTTATCAAATAGTCAATTTTTGACCTGAACAGTGACAGGTCATTTTTAGCTCTACCGGGCAAATACAGGTAAAATTTTCTATCACTTTTTGACTCAATTCTAGAGGCATAGTTTAAAGTATATTAAATCAAGTCCAACCCATTATTTGGCTCATTTATTTATATGTTAAATAGTTAATTTAGTTATAGTCCCAAAGTCATGCTTTTACAAGACAATTATAGGTTATTTCTCCTAATTATGACGGCCAGTTTAGGTTCATTTTAAATCTTTTTTCAATACCAACTGCACCAGTGATCATGCAATTCCATAGGCCTAAAGCCAACCTTAAACAAGGAAATTCATTTGCCATGCAAATGGCTTACATGCCAATTTACATAACCATTGCACATTAAATCACTTTAAGGTACATTTTCTTAGTTAAAACTAATCCATTTTCATAGTCATTTTTCATGTCCTTTTAAGCCAATTTTATGTTTACTTTTAAACCCTTTTTCAAGTGGCACACATGATATCTATTTGAAGCCCTACTAGACATACATATCAACCTAAATCATGCCATATACATAATGACACACATGTCATGCCGTCACACACACAAGTGCTAAAGACCATACCTCATTTTCATTCTAACTTAACTTGCAAAGCTCTTAACCACAAGTCTTAAATTGCTTTATACAGGCTATTTATAACATTTATGCACATTTATACACACTTAAACATCCCATAAGCATGCCTATACACCCATTGTGCCTTTACTATACAAACTAGGCCAACATACCTTATAAACATGCCTTAGCCACATTACATACACCCATACACAAGCCTTAATTCACTAATTTCTTTATCAACACCTGCCATCAATGGCAAGCCAAAAACCATTCCTTAAGCCATGTACACATGCCATTCACCTAACACACCTATCAAAGGACCTTTCAGCCTCAAGAAGACTTATGCCTAAATTCATAATTCTCACTACCTACACATACATTCCAAGCATATTTCATGCCATACACCTTAATTATCATGCCATAACACCATTACTAGCCATATATACACACACCTTAAAATAAAGCTCTCGACCAACAAGGAGAATCACCCTTTCATGCATTCATTTCCTTAATTTCACATCCTAATAATGCCTTATAAATAAAATTAGCATAAATAGACAACTAGAACACCAAGGCACACATATTATCCATAATTTGCACCATTTTTATATAGGTATTACAAACCTAATGCACTTAATATCCATCAAGCATAATTCAAATGCTTTAAATTCACTTATCTCCTAATCCAAGGAGTTAAATTCCACTCTTTAAGCCTAAAGGAAGTCACCAAATCCTCACTTCCTCCCTAAGCTCCCATTCACGCCATGAGCCTTTCAAAAATTCTCCAAAATTCACACACACCTCTAAATTAAAATCCAATCACATAGGTATTCTTAGAATCATCAAATCCCCTAGGAAATAAATTAAAAAGGGTGGAATTACTTACATATAAAAAGTTACTCTTTTAGGCACCCTTTGATGCACACTTTTGCTTCCTTGAATTTTCTTGCACTCTAAAGGCTTCTATAGCTTCCAACACCATCACAAATCAATTTCCAACATATTTAGTTTATTTTTGGTTGTAATAGACATAGGAAAAAGCTTGGAAAAGGGGATGAAATGGTGATCCTTGTTGAAAATGGCATCGAGTGGGACGAAGAGGAAAGAAGAAGAAAAAGGGATGAAAGTGAGTGGAAATGGCCAAGTGGCCACCCATGTGCCACTTTGGTCTTTTTATAGTGATTGAGGTGGCATGGGTGGGTTCCACATGCGACCTAAACAACCTAAAAAAGCTTAGTTTTAGTAGAAACTTTGGAGAATTTTTAAAAATCACTTGTACCTCCAAAAATCATCGCGTTTGTTTTAAAAAAACCTTAATTAGTCCAATTTAGTGGCTCATAAAATTTCACTGTCAAATTCCACTAACATGATAGTTAACCAACTACCTTAATTTACATGTAAAAACCTTAAAATTTAGAACATTTGCAAATGACATCAAAATTCAAAATATCTTTCACTAATAGACTCAGGGAAATTTTTAACCTTCAGGGAATGGCTTTTTTAGGTCCGTCCAAGCATATCCCATGTCATTCTCAGCTCGACTCCTTCTGAGCCTATAGCTATTATATTACAGCCAAAAATAATTTATTTGTTCTACTAAATCTTTAAATTAAGTCAATTTCATCATTTTATGGCCCCTTGAAGTTTCATGACTAGTACCCCCTACCTTGAACCTCATGAAGGTGACATGGCACTCCAGGAACACTTTTCGACCTTAGTGGTACTATTCATGAAGCCTCGATTTATATGCATTACATTAACATAATTACATTATTATTTTCTCAAAGATTTATCATAATCATTATTCCCATAATTCTAGGCAATTTAGCCACTTGTCATCTTAAGGGAAATAGTCAACATATCTCTTATTAAGGCTATCTAGCCAACTTATTCCTTATAAAGGAGATTTACATCATATCCATTTTTAATGTGTGCAAATCACTTAACTTTAAAGTAACACTTATATTCACCAACACAGACATTAAGCCTGACATTTTCAAGTTTGTATACTTGATTATACTGTGATTGAAAACCAACATGCATCATATTACCTCTATGCATCTTGATAACCCATAAGCTTACAATTACATATATCTTAAAACATAGAATTATTAAATGTATGTAATGCACAATTACAAAATATAGCATTTTAAAATTTACACTTACCCATTTTAAGCTCATACCTAATGGCCAATTCAATTCAAGCTTACACATACCCTAAATTTTCCTTATGACAACACTATCAAAAATTCAAATTAGCTATTAGTCACTTAATTACAAACTTAGACTTATTACATTACTTACAAGCTCATAACTTCATTACTTTTATGCAAATTCATAACCATGTATAACCAATTGCACACTTTATGATCAATTGTTCATCATGTTCATTTCTAGGCATCCCATCCTAACATAATTAAACTTACATCTTCATATACCTCATAACATAAGTTTTGACCACATATACACACAACACACTTAAGTTTTATTAATCTATTCAACATTGTTAATTGCTTATACATCATTTCAATTAATATACATATTCATTATCTTGAATCAAAAACTTTATTAAAATGCTCCAATGATCTAGTTTAATGTTATTCATTCAACATATTCATTTTAAGTCATAATTCCTAATATTTTCCAAGTTACACATACAACACTTCATCACTAGATCACACACTATAGTTGACTTTTAATTGTTATATCATCATTATTATATGATTAAGCATCTCATAAACTAATGTACATAGTTATCGCATGTATTAATTAAATGTATTAACAACATGCATACACACTTAAACACAAATAGCTCATTTAGTCTTTGATACACATACCAATTAAGGCTAAAAAAACTTTAATTGTTTCAATTCCCTTTCTCCTCCTTTAGAGTTCATTGTTAACATCTAACTACTTGAAAATATTGTAAGGTAACTTAATATGATGTTATTATACGAGGGGTAGTAGATTAGATAGAGAAAGAAAGCTTAAAAGAGCTTAGAAACACTCTTATGGCTATTGACCTTAAAGGAAAAAGAGGGGCTGCTTCTTTTTTTTTTTTTTGGTTGTCTCTCTTTGACCAAACATTGGACTTATATACCCCAAATACAAAGGCCAAGACTGAATCTCTTGTTAGATCTAATGGCCCATATTTAAAAGCCTATAAAATTTTTTTATAAATTCCTTTTTTATTCCTTTTAATTATTTTCTTCTAATTCTACCACTAATTAGCATGTCTAATAACCCTAAATAATCATACATATCATTACTAGATTATCCCTGCACAAGTAGTACACAAAAATCTCAAAAATTCAATTTAAAATAACCCTTTTTGCTCGTGTGTGATTTTTAAAAATTCTTTTAATTTTCAAAAATTTCTATTCTAATCCTATTAGACTTTTTAGTATACTTGAGTATTGGGTTGTAACATTCCTAGGTCCATTCGAGCAAAAACACTATAATTACTCATTTAGCCTTGAATATGTTACTATTCATTTTAAATTATTGTATTACTTTATTTTTAGTTTTTAACCCCTTTAATATCTTCAATTTCACTTTAAACTTTGCCTAATATTACATTATAAATAATAATTCCATTCAGTCAAATTTGTGTAGCCTAGGACTTGGTAAACATTATTCACATCCTGGGAAGCACTATTCAATAACTCACTTGTTACTTCTAATTAGTCATCCAAATTTCCTTATTTTCAAGCCAAATTTCACCCATGGCTTATGTATAACATGCACTATTTGTCCATAGAAAAGTATTCTTCACATCTCATAGGTTACTATCTAAGACTCAAGATTTTTGGGTGTTATAATTCTTTGGTTAGTTAATTGTATATAGGACATATGTGTGCACATGTATTAAGTTATAAAGTACTACTAAGACATCTATAAAGATCTATTTTCCCTTTTGAAATAGAATATATGTT
>CANXYI012024681.1:0-12401 GCA_948208565.1 Hura crepitans
TTGAGTCTTAGATATATTTGCTTTTATGCTTTCCAGGAATGTTGAAAACAACCATTTTACTGGCTGGATCCCTGAACCACTGAAAGGAATTAACCTACGGTAAGCATTTTAGAGCACCAATGACTGTTCTGACTGCCATACTTCTTTTTTCTCAAAGAAAGAAATTTTGCACAAATTGAATGAGAAATCTGCATCACAGGACGGGTGGTAACAATTGGAATTCAGGTCCTGCACCCCCGCCTCCACCTGGTACTCCTGCACACAGAAACCCAGGTCACAAATCTGGGGGTGGTAACAGCTCATCTGATGGCGGTAGCAAAAAATCAGGAATAAGTGGTGGCGGCATAGCTGGAATAATCATTTCTATCTTGGTGGTTGGGGGTATTGCAGCCTTCTACATTGCTAAAAGAAGATCCAAGAGGTCGGCCCCAGATGTAGAAAAGCTGGATAACCAGCCATTCGCCCCTCTTGCATCAAATGAAGTACAAGGTAGCCCATGGTTCTGCATCTCACTTCTTGCTTTTGGCTCTCTAGCTATTAATGCGATATGTTCTTTATCCAGCCTGGAAATTAGGAGGATGGCTTTGCTATTCAAATCTACAAGCAACTATATTATGCTCGTGGATATTTTTGTTTATTTACCAATTGGATAAATTTCACCATTGCTGCTGATAATGACAAAAGTGCAACTTGAAAATTTGAAATGTTTAGAGTCAGGATGAAAGGAATTTGAAATTTCAAAGAAATACTTACCCAAGCATACTGTTCATTAACTAATTCTAAATTCTGTCGATATTACATTGTCTTGTTTGGTGAAAAGATAAGCCTGCTCGATTTTCTGATGTCATCTTATTAAGAGAATCTTCTAACAAATAAGGTTCTTCATTCTTCAGCATTAAGAATTCTAGACTACCATGTGGCTTGGTCTTTGCTTCATTCATGCTATTAATTACTTTTTTTTTTCAAAATATTACAATGAGATTTTTGTGCTTTATCCTGTTTTACCCTTTTTTTTTCAATTGCAGAAATGAAGTCTATACAGACTTCCTCCGCAGCTACTACAAAGACATTTGATACCTCAGCTTCTATAAATCTCAGACCCCCGCCTATTGATCGTCATAAATCATTTGATGAGGATGAGTTTTCACCAAAGCCTATTGTTGTCAAGAAACCTGTTGCAGTTCCTATAGATGTGACATCATATTCAATTGCAGACCTGCAGATTGCTACTGGCAGCTTCAGCTTTGACCATCTACTTGGTGAGGGATCTTTTGGACGTGTTTACCGTGCTCATTTTGATGATGGAAAGGTATGCTTTTCTCACCCATAAAATCCTCTTGGATATTTCAGTTTAGGGATTACAATATTTTGTGGTTCTCTCTGCCTATTGATACTTTGTGTCAGTGCTTTGTTTATTCATCATTAATAATTAGCTTTTTATCGTACAAGTCTATGTGATGACCTACATTGATGAGAGAAGGTAGAATTGGGAATATATTCATCTAATGAGTGATACTGTCCCTTTTTGACCCTGCATAGATTGCAATTTGGGTCTTTCTAATTTCTAATTCCGATGTCCATGTTCTAAAAGGTCTATTTTTATTTAATCTGTAACTTGTCTTTCTTCTTTTTTGTTTGACAATGCTGTAGGTTCTTGCCGTGAAGAAGATAGATTCGTCTACTCTTGCCAGTGACATGTCTGATGATTTTATAGAGATGGTGTCAAAAATCTCAGAGTTGCATCACCCAAATGTGACAGAACTCATGGGCTATTGTTCAGAGCATGGGCAGCACCTGCTGGTGTACGAGTTCCATAAAAATGGGTCACTGCATGACTTCCTACATCTGCCAGATGAATACAGCAAGCCTTTGATTTGGAATTCGCGTGTCAAGATAGCTTTGGGGACAGCTCGTGCACTAGAGTAAGTTCAGAAAAAGTTGATTAAAATAAACGTGGTTTTTCATTTTTTTCAGTATACCCTTAACATTGAGCTGCATGAATAAAGGCACATAATCTCTTGCCCTGGTTCTTTCCTTTCCTCTCATATATCATTTGCCAATGGTGAAATGTAGGGATGAATAACTAACTGTGTTATAAAAAAGAGCATTGGTGTAAACTTCATATGAACTCATTTTCTTACTTGTAACTAAGAAGTGATACCTGTGTTATGCGAAAGAAAATATCCACTTGGGATACACTGTAGTCGAATCAAATGTTTTCAGAAGAGCTGTTAAGTTGGAATTTGGAGGCTGCACTATATGAGATTCAACTTGTGTTATGATATAGGGAGATATAGACTTTTACATCCTAGATTGCCATAAATAGCAGTTTTTTTTTTCTTTCCTTGTACTTAAGAAGGGCTTTTACAGGTATCTACATGAAGTATGCTCGCCATCTATAATTCATAAAAATATCAAGTCATCGAACATACTACTAGACACAGAGCTCAATCCTCACCTTTCAGACTCTGGCCTGGCAAGCTGTCTTCCAAATGCAGATCAGGTAAAAATCTTGGTAATAATCCATAGATTAGATTTTCTTTTTTCTCCTAATTGTCACATAATTATCTAACTACTCACATGACATAGAAGGAAAGTGTTGTTTTTCTGCATGGTTGTAAAAACGTACCAGACCGGCCAGTAAAACTGGGAACCAGAAGTCAATCTGGCCTGGTCAAGCATTTAAACCCTTAAGAGTAAGAACAAGTAAAGAACCCTGAGAACTGGCCGGTTGAACCATTCTCGTTTAACATGTCACATCGCGTGAAAAGCCTGGCACAGAAAAATTTGCATTAAGGTTTGACAGCCCTTTTAGAGTTTGTACCCAAACTTATGACTTTTATACTTTGATCCTTCATTAACTATTATATTTTTGTCCATTAAATCCATTTAACAATAGTTTTAATATATTTAGCCTATTAAACTCTATTTTTGTATTTATTTGTTTATATTATATCATTTAAATTCAAATCTAATTGAATTGTTTTAAAGATTTTGCTATCAATTGTCATAATAACTAATATATATATATATAGCCTTTAATTTAACTTTAGTTTATATTTAGCTATTATAAAACATATCAGACAAATATTTAAATATACTTTAAAACTGAAATTATATAATTTATATTTTTATTTGGATATAATTTAAAATGTTATGTGGGTATAAGAAAACTCGACGAATCCTGGTTAAAGCCTCAACCTTTATTCCTCTTATCTTCACTGGTTGACCGGTTCGTGTTTAAAAACCATGGTTTTTTATGAAATACGTGCTTTTTGGTTGGTTAATCCTGTTTGACCGTTATGTTATTTTTAGATACTGTTAAAAGGCAGGCTTTTGTTTATTTTCATGCGTGCAGGCATTGAACCATGATGCAGGATCTGGATATGGTGCACCTGAGGTAGCCATGTCTGGTCAATATTCTCTTAAAAGTGATGTTTACAGTTTTGGAGTTGTCATGCTAGAGCTTCTCACTGGACGTAAACCATTTGACAGGTGAAATATTAACAAAGGACAATTTGCTGATCTCTTATACTCTCAGTTTCACTGGAGTTACAGTTACAATGATTGTCTCATTGTCACACATACGTCTAGAAAAATTATATTATTATTCACTGATCATGCCGTATGAATCATTTCACAGCTCAAGGCCACGATCTGAGCAGTCTCTGGTTCGATGGGCTACTCCTCAGCTCCACGACATTGATGCTCTATCTAAAATGGTTGATCCGGCTCTGAACGGGCTCTACCCCGTCAAATCTCTGTCCCGTTTTGCTGATGTTATCGCGCTTTGTGTCCAGGTAATGCTTCTGCATTTTTTCGATGTAGGGTTCAGGTAATCGTTTGCTATAGATGCGATACTCATTTATGATTTGTTGTTGCAGCCGGAGCCAGAGTTTCGTCCACCTATGTCAGAAGTGGTTCAGGCATTGGTTCGCTTAGTGCAACGAGCAAACATGAGCAAGAGAACAACCGGAAACGAACAGGGAGCATCCCGGCAAGCTGACAACCAAGATTCAAATGAGTACATGTCTTAAAATGGAAGCAGAACTCATGGTTGCCAGTTTCTGATGTTAAATGCAGCTCACCCTTTTGAGTGTATTGGACATTAGGTTCTTAGCTTTAATTTTGTTATTGGTTCAAACACATGAATAGAATTTGAGGCTTGATACTGATATGAGTATACTTCAATGGTGGAGCTAGGATTCTTGCTGTTATTTGTGAAGATATAAAGTGGGTGCTATAATCAGTTGAAGATTATATGATTCTGCAGTCTCCCCATTTCCCTACTTTCCCTGCTGCAACTAATGGAATATCATATCTGTAAATGAACATGGAATAAAAGTTTTGACATTGGATTTCTCAGAGCATGATTGTTTGATGGTTTTTCCGTAAAAATCATACTTGTTTGCATTATTAAAATAATAATATTGAAGTTTATGATAATTTTTCATCTCCCAATTGATTGATTTTTTTTTTTCATGGTTCGTTAATGTAATTCAAAATAAAACGGTATTTTATGAGTTTAAAATCATGAAAAAGAGAAGAGTAAAAAATTTTGAAGCATTAAATTGGTGATTTTTCACAATATAATATTCTAATTTATTAATTTTAATTCATTTTACGTTTGAATCTTTCAATTTAAATATAAAATCAATTTTATAACTTATTTAAATAAATATAGTATATTATTCATCGATTATAAATTCATATTGTAAAATATATTATAAATCCTGAAAAATAGTAAATTAATGAATCTAGAAGTCGAAGATTGTGACATTCTAATTTTTTAATTTAAAGGTTAAGTAATAATTAATAATAATAAAGTTATAATTTGAGAGGTAATATGTTTTTAATTTTCCTTTTTATAAAGACAATAAAAGAGCGGGAACGCAAAAGCCTGAGGAGCGCCAAAATGGCGAAATAACATCTAAATCCAATCCTCTTCATAGAAACTTCCAGAAATTAGTTTTTTTCTTTTTTTTAATTATATATATATATATATATATATATATATATATATATATATATATATACACAATTTCTTATACTTATCTGAAGAAGGAAAAAAAATCACTAATACTCCCGTCTTCTTTCTTTCCCTTCCTTCTGTCAATTTCTCTGTCACTTCTCATATGTTCGACCTCCGATTCTTCAATTGAGGTTAGTGTCTCTCTTCTTTCCTATATTCATTTTCAAGAAGCTTCCCTTTTCCTTTTGTTTTCTTTGCTTCTTTCGTGTTTGAATCTGTTTCTTCCTTTTTTATTTTTTCATTTCGTTTTGTTTTTTTTTTTAAGGAACCCTAATTCTAGTTTTTCTTTTCCAAACTACTGTATACTGTTCTTCGCTGCCAGAGCGGTTTACTGGAGCTCTAATTTTTTTAGATTTTTTTTTTGAATGGTAGATTGGTAGTTGGAGGCTGAGGACTTACCCTAATGGCTGACCAGCGGAACCCTAGCGGAGGGCAGAATTCGTATAATATTAATACTGATAAGTTTAAAGTACGGCTTAAGATGCTGTATTCTCATTGGAATGAACGTAAGGATGAGTTATGGGGCTCCGCTGATGCACTTGCAATAGCTACGCCGCCGCCATCCGAAGATTTGCGATATTTGAAATCGTCGGCGTTGAATGTGTGGTTGCTGGGTTATGAGTTCCCAGAGACTATAATGGTTTTTATGAAAAATCAGATTCATTTCTTGTGCAGTCAAAAGAAGGTTTCTTTGCTTGAAGCTGTGAGGAAACCTGCTCAAGATGTTGCCGGAGGTATAGATGTAATTATGCATGTAAAGGCTAAGGGTGATGATGGGATTGCTTCTATGGAAGCTATATTCCGTGCTATTAGGTCTCAACCGGATGCCAATGTGGTTGGACATGTAGCCAAGGAAGCTCCTGAAGGGACTCTTTTGGAGACCTGGGCCGAGAAATTGAAGACTGCAGGTTTCCAGCAGCTTGCAGATGTTACAAGTGGGTTTTCTGATTTACTTGCTTTCAAGGATTCTGATGAGATATTGAGTGTCAAGAAAGCTGCTTATTTGAGTTGCAGTGTTATGAGCAATGTTGTAATCCCCAAGCTTGAGAATGTCATTGATGAGGAAAAGAAAGTCAGCCATTCTTCTTTGATGGATGAGGCAGAGAAGGCCATCATGGATCCTGCTAAGGCTAAGGCGAAGTTGAGGGCAGATAACTGTGATATTTGCTACCCTCCAATATTTCAAAGTGGAGGAGAGTTTGATCTGAGGCCCAGTGCTGCCAGCAATGATGAATACCTGTATTATGATCCTGCCAGTATTATTATAGTTGCAATTGGAGCTCGGTATAACAATTACTGTTCAAATGTTGCCAGGACATTCTTGATTGATGCCAATTCTTTGCAGAGCAAGGCTTACGAGGTTTTGCTTAAAGCACATGAAGCAACAATTGCTGCATTAAAGCCTGGAAACAAAATCAGTATGGCATATCAAGCAGCTCTTTCTGTGGTTGAGAATGAGGCTCCCGAATTAGTTCCAAATCTTACTAAGTCTGCAGGGACTGGCATTGGTCTTGAATTTCGTGAGTCTGGGCTGAATATTAATGCCAAGAATGATCGAGTCGTAAAAGCAAATATGATTTTCAATGTGTCGCTTGGTTTCCAGAATTTGCAGAACCAAACCAACAACCCAAAGGTCCGAAATTTTTCTTTGTTACTTGCAGATACAGTTATTGTGGGTCAAACTAATCCAGATGTAGTAACATCCAAGACCTCCAAAGCTGTCAAGGATGTGGCGTACTCATTCAATGAAGAGGAGGAAGAAGTAAAAGCCCAAGATAAACCTGGGGTTAATGGCACTGCTAACTTCATGTCCAAGACAACGCTACGATCTGATACTGGGGAGATCTCAAAGGAGGAGATGCGAAGACAGCACCAGGCAGAACTCGCACGTCAGAAGAATGAAGAAACTGCACGGCGACTTGCTGGAGGAAGCACCACTGGAGACAACCGTGCTGCTGCGAAGACTTCAACTGATTTGATAGCCTACAAGAATGTGAATGATATTCCTTCCGTTAGAGACTTAATGATTCAGGTAGACCAGAAGAATGAGGCTGTGCTCTTGCCTATTTATGGCAGTATGGTTCCTTTCCATGTAGCTACCATAAGGACAGTTTCCAGCCAGCAGGATACCCACAGAAACTGCTATATTCGGATTATATTTAATGTTCCAGGAACTCCTTTTAATCCCCATGATGCCAATTCACTGAAATATCCAGGGGCTATCTATCTGAAGGAGGTTTCATTTCGATCCAAGGACCCTAGACACATAAGTGAAGTGGTACAGCTGATTAAGACACTTAGGCGGCATGTTATGGCCAGAGAGTCTGAGAGGGCTGAGAGGGCAACTTTGGTTACTCAGGAGAAACTTCAGCTTGCTGGGAACAGATTCAAGCCAATTAGGTTGCCTGACCTCTGGATTCGTCCACCATTTGGTGGTCGTGGAAGAAAGCTTCCTGGTTCTCTGGAAGCTCATGTCAATGGATTCCGGTTTTCCACTAGTAGAGCTGATGAGCGAGTGGATATTATGTTTGGAAATATTAAACATGCATTCTTCCAGCCTGCTGAGAGGGAGATGATCACTCTTCTCCACTTCCATCTCCACAATCACATAATGGTGGGAAACAAGAAGACTAAGGATGTGCAGTTCTATGTTGAGGTGATGGATACTGTCCAGACCTTGGGAGGTGGAAAGAGATCTGCATACGACCCTGATGAAATAGAAGAAGAGCAAAGAGAGAGGGATCGTAAGAATAAGATCAACATGGATTTTCAGGGCTTTGTAAATCGGGTGAATGATCTTTGGAGTCAGCCGCAGTTTAGTGGACTTGACCTCGAGTTTGATCAGCCTTTGAGAGAGCTTGGCTTCCACGGGGTACCCTACAAAACCTCATCGTTCATTGTCCCCACTTCAAGCTGCCTGGTTGAGCTAGTGGAGACTCCATTCCTTGTTGTCACCCTGAGTGAGATAGAGATCGTCAACTTGGAGAGAGTTGGTCTTGGACAGAAAAATTTTGATATGACAATTGTGTTTAAGGACTTCAAGCGTGATGTTCTTAGAATTGATTCGATTCCATCAACGTCACTTGATGGCATAAAGGAATGGCTTGACACAACAGACATCAAGTATTATGAGAGTAAATTGAATCTGAATTGGCGACAAATACTGAAGACAATAACGGATGATCCTCAAAGTTTCATTGATGATGGAGGCTGGGAATTTTTGAATTTGGAAGCTAGCGATTCAGATTCTGGTAACTCAGAAGAGTCAGACAAGGGTTATGAACCATCGGATGTGGAACCTGACTCTGAATCAGAAGATGATGATTCTGATAGCGAGTCTCTGGTGGAGTCTGAGTATGAGGAGGATGAAGAAGATTCAGAGGAAGACTCTGAGGAAGAGAAGGGTAAGACATGGGAAGAGTTGGAAAGAGAAGCAAGCAATGCAGATAGAGAAAAGGGGGACGAATCAGATAGTGAGGAGGAGAGGAATAGAAGAAAAATGAAGGCTCTTGGGAAGTCTCGAGCCCCTGCTAGCGGCAGTAGGGCCAAGCGCTCCAGGTTCAGATAGATGTAATTTGGAATTATTTCCTTTATATTCAGTTTTTTGCGGTTGCACTTTTAGCTGCTGCTGTGCTTTTTACAAGGCAGTGTTCTGACAGGGTTTTGAGTCATTAGCTAGGTGTAGTTTTCTTTTTTCCTTTTTAGGTTATTTTTCTATCTATCATGTCAAAGTAGGAGTGCTGGAAGATAGATTTTTGCTTGTAATTCGTTTATAAAAGTTCTAGCCGTTTAGAATTAGTGCTATTATCGACGAATTTTCAGCCCAAAGAAAAGAGGTTCTGTTGTTTTCTGTTTTCTACAACAATCCTTCAGATGGGATCATGGGAATGTGTTTAACTGGGAAACTGTACTGTTATTTTGCTCTTCTTTATTATTATTAGAAGTTGGTGACCCAAGATGAGCAAAGTTTGACGAATTTATTCCAAAAATTTTGAGCCCTGCCTATGCTTATGCATGTCTTGTCAAGGGAAGTGATATTTAATGAGGCTGCGAAACAATCTTTGAGAATCGGGTATTAGCAAAACAGGTTGAATCTCATATGGTGCTACAATCTTTGGCCGCGGGAATCAAAACATGGAACTGGCAGTCCATTACACACTGGAGGGCAAATATAATAATTTAATGTCGATTCATTTCGTGACAGCAAGCCAATTGTCAATCAATTTTTCATCATATGAGCAAGATAACAAAAAATAGGTTTGGGACGTATTCCAAAATTTCTTCCAAATTGATTAGAAGGAACAATTGAAATGGAGGTCTACCTGAAAATACATTCCGAACTAGAACATGCACAAAGAAATGTTGAACTACATCGTATTCCTAAACCTTAGAACATCGTTAGTGTTCAACTTATAGGTCTTGCAGACATTTGAAATAGCACATTTACTCAGGCCGTCATTGTCATCTAGATGGCGAAGAAGTTCCTCAAGCTCCTCGGATGGATGCAGCACCTATTCCCACCAAGGAAAAAAAAATGCATAAGCCTCCTGAGATTTCATATCCTTGCAGCTTAACATAAAAGATAATAATTAAGCACAAAATACAAAGAACAGTTCATCATATAAACGATTTTTGCACATACCGCTATTATCATTCACATTACAAACAAGAATGAGTGATTTTTATCACATTTATCATCCAATAGCTAAGCACAGCAGAGGGATACATCTTTTACAGAGTAAGAGCTCGGAATTAGCTCATCCTGTAGATTACTTTATAATATATGAATTACTTCATGCTATCAAACTTATTTCCATGAAGAAAGTGAAAATTTTTATTTCAAAACTACTCTCTAGTTATATAAATATGAAACAAAGACGTGCAGCAAAACACAAAGCCCATTGTCATCGATTTGATTGCAATCTCTAATCTTTCATCTTAGGCATAACTGCATATCCAAGACTTGCATGTTAAAGGGAATACCAGTGGAGAACTTCGTGATTTATGGATGTTGTGCTCAGAGTCCCCATTCTCAGCTTCAGTTTCCCTCATACTTTGGTTATCTGAATTCCCAGCATTAGTACAATCCGACACTATCTGAAGGAGCCTCTCACTCCCCTACAGAATTAATATGAAGATAAGTTGTGGAGACCATTAATTGATGCGCAATGCAGGAGAAAAAAGAAATGATGAAGAAACAAGCTTTTTAAAATTTTAGTATGGTGCTCAGGGAAAATGCAAGCATCCAACCAATCGACAGAGGAGTTCTAGTTTACCATGACGTTGCTTCCCAGTCACACACGAACTAATCCAACCTAAATTTTATCTTTCTGAATTATGCCAAGAAAACATTACACACCTGGAGAGCTCGCCAATGAGAATAAGTGCGAAACAGGACCCAAAAGAATGGGATGTTAGGCAGAGGTAAAATCTACAAAGGAAGTAGAAAAGAGAATGACATTGCGAAATTAGTATTGGTGCCGTGTGTGGCCCTCTTTGATATCCAGCATATGAAATAATAATTTCATAATTAACAAGAAATGGAATCGGAATGAAGGCTGATATCACAAACAAAGAAAATGCATACCGATAATGCACTTGTCAATGGAACTAAAGCGACTGAGCCATAAAAATATCTCTTGTGGATGGCAGCTCCCCTGATTACCAGACAATTTCAGAAAATGTACATCATACCATGACTTGAAAAATTCAAAATAACTTCATGTGAAATTAGAAATTATTTGGAGTCATTTAGCTTTAATAAAGAAAAAAAACTTAAAAAATTAAATACTCCTCAGCTATGGTGCAATTAGGTATTGAACATGCAATTTTTATGAAACTTATAGTTGTAGTATGTAACTTTCTATGTGAACTTGAGGCGGTTGAAAAAAATTTTAATTTTCCTATATATATATATATTTCGAATCTTCAGTGCACAAAAAGAGCAAATGTGTATATTCTCTATGCAGTTTTGAGTTTCAGGCGTACATTATTTCTCGTCATTGGAATCTCATGACATCAAAACAAAATCACAGAGTAAACTTTCAATTTCACTCTAACAGCTTAAACTTTACATCACAACAATGCATATAAAAATTATATGTTGCATTTTATGTCAAGTTGACGATAACAATGACAAAATAAAAAGAAACAATTCTAGTCCAGAATTAAACAAGCAGAAGAGGAAGCAATTACCTGATGGCAATATGCCGTAATCTTCGGCGTACAAGCCGTGCATTTAAACTGCAATGTTATGAATAATATTATGTTAGAAGACATTGAAGAAACTAGTTCATATCCATTGTTTGTTTTTCACATCCATATCCTAGTTCATGAGACAAAGAATGACATACAGTACATAGGACATAAAGGTATATAAAAAAACATGTTGAAATTGCAGAGATATCAAATAGTGCTGTTATCAGGGTTCTTGGTGAAGTTGAAAAAACTTATTTTCTATCACACAAAAACAGGGTGATGGAATTTTGATATTTAAACCAACTTGACAGAATACGATCAGCTGCTACAGGATGACAATAATGGTTTGATGTACATCTCCAAATTCCTGATTGTAGCATATCATACCCTTAAAGAAATGGCTAGCATACATAAACTTGCTAAAAAAAAGCTGGTCTAACTGTAATAAGTTTTAGCTGAGTGGAAGAAACAACTAGCAGGAAAAGTAAGAAAGCCCATTCACCACGAAGCATAAACATAATAACTGAAGCATGAATTTACAATGGTGATAAAAAAAGATAAAATGCTGTCAATATATAAAATTATGTTCTACCATGCCTTCAGGAAAAAAATAATAAGAAAGAAAAGGAAAAGCCTAGAAAATTAAAGGAGACAAATTTTAATCACAATAAAATATGCATAGAGCTTGCAAATATCACCAGCTTCCAAGTGTCTCGGATCCATTGCCTTCATAAAAGAGGAATTTTGATCGGGGAGGCCAAATGTGACTTAAACTTCACTTAAGAGATTGTTTGCATTATGAGCTTTGTGCTTGATCATACATGCTGGGTGATAGTATTTATATTCATTTAAATCTTTTAAAATCATACATAGCAAGAATAAATGTACTTGAATGTTTGTATATTCTATTTCATGAAACTCTTACGCTTTTTAATGAGCAATTAGAAATTGATTTTATAAATCTTACCCAGCATATATATATATATATATATATATATATATATATATATATAATATATTTACCATTTAAATGGTAACAAAAATTAATAAGATTGCAAAATCTTGCAATTTTTTTCTATCTGACATGGACCTTCCACAAGATTAGAGGTTAAGAACACTTCAGTATTATATAATCACAAAGCTTGAAGGGAATATCTTTTCGTGTACATTT
>CANXYI012024743.1:0-14209 GCA_948208565.1 Hura crepitans
ATCAGATGAGGATGCAGTATCCTCACCTCTTTACTTAAGGTAATATCGAGGACAAAATTTCTTAAGAGGGGAAGAATTGTAACGCCCGACAGTCAAGATCTTATGAACAATATCTTTTGGGCCTAAGTGATGTTCTTCATGGTGCGAGTCATCATTTCGAGTCCGATGACTAGTATATTGGTCATAAAACTTTGGTGGGCCTAAAAATAGGAAAAACGAATGAATTAGAGAATTTAGTAGAACCAATAAATCATTTTAGGTCAAGAACTACCATTTATAGAGAAAAAATGAGGTCGGGCCGAGACAACTCTAGAATATGCCCGGATGGTCTCGAAAATACCATACTTTGAACCTCAAAAATTCCATTGAGTATGATGGAGGAGGAATTATAATTTTCTGAGGTCAATAGATATTTTTTCTGAATATTTTTATTTTGGCTATGAATATTGCCAAAAAGTCAACGGTGGAATTTTGACCTAAAATTTTACATGGGCCTTAGTCCCACTAGTCAAGGATTTTTAAAACTAAAATGGGAATTTTTGGAGATAGAGAATATTTTATGAAATTTTGAATCAAAAAGTGACATAAAATGCACATAAATTATTTGGGGACCATTTGGACTAATCCAAGCTATCTAACCCATCCCACATAAGTCATTACACGTGTATACACCACACATGTGACCAAGTCTCCTTCAACCTACCAAAACCCATTAGGTTGATGCCATTCATGAAGCCCATAAAATTCATCTTTTCTCTCTCCTATCCTCCCTCAAATTCCATTAAAATTATTAGAATGAAAACCTCCATCATTCATACTCACTAATTCCACCAAAAGATTAGAAAAAAGAGCTCAATTTGGGGAAAACCAACACTTGGGTGAATAGTGCCAAGAGTAAGTAAAATCCCACTAATTCTATTTTTTATTTTTGATATAGATAGTTTAGGTAATTCTAAGAATCCCCATGGTTTTAAAATTTCAATTAGAGTTATAGATAATTTTTTAGAATTTTTTAGAATTTTTTTAAGTTAGGAATGTTTATGTTTAGGGCTTGGAAATTCAAGTGAGATAAATCAAGCAAATCAAGGTCAAAGTGGTGGACAAAGGGGCGTAGACATACCCTAGGTATGTGGAATACCCTAAATTTATTAACCCATATGTGCATGTTGAATTTCATGCATGTAACCTTGTATGGAATGGTGACATTTTGGGTGTAGGCATGTTAATTAGGAAAAACGGCATTATGATTATGCAATTGGCATGAAAACATTAGGTTTGGTAGGTTGAAATGGGAATAAATTCATGTGTATGTGTGTGATGGTGTTATGGCCGAATGATGAGTTATGTTGTGTATGGCATGTGTGGTTAGGTGTTGGATGCATTATATGTACCAATAGTGTGTGAAACAAGTGTGAAAACCACAAGTAACATGACCAAAAAATGGGTACTATATATAGCATAAAATGCCACCTTAATTCGATGGAAACCATGAACAGAATTAAGATGTAATAATGTCCCCTATATTAGGGATTTAATGTGAGATTAATAGTATAAAGAATTAAGGGAAATAGAACTTGAATGACGTAAGTAATGGAAAGCATAAAAGGAAAACATGACAAAATGAATAGTGTCAGTTACTGAAACTGACCAAATGAATAGTAACTTTGCGATCATAGGCAAAGTTATAGTGACTTGTGTAATATTGTCATAAAATGTAATGTAATGGTGAAATATTAATAATAAGATTCCAAAATGGTTAATGGCCCATCAGTTAGACACCCATTGGTAGGTTGACCAGTCAACTAAAGGGTAGAGTAGCTGCTAGGTAGTCGGTCCTTCTAGGGTCCACTGCCAGTTATTGATTATGGTGGGTGTAGTCACCTAGGTTTTATGATGACCCACTACACTATAGGTTATTGTTGTGGATATTGGGAGTGGTCAAAGGATGGATCCCTAAGTATCCACCATTAGTGCTAATTGTTATGAGGTGCAAGTACTAGGAGTGGTCTACGGACTGGTCTCTACTATCTACTACAGGTCCCTGAGTATCGAGGAAGGTAGGTGCAGCTACCTAGGCCCTAAAAGTTGGCCACAGCACAGGACGCATCCTACTGTCCAGTGTCTTAAAGCGTAGTCTACCAAGTATGAGCCTATAAAGAAAATAAATTGCTTTAAAGTAACTGATAAAGAATCTGAAATTAATAGATAAGTAAATAGGATTAATGCTAATGAATGGACTTAAAGTGTAGGATTACTTGTTATGTGTGGAACATCACATGGTGTATGCTTGCATCAGTTGACATAATCTATTTTACTTATTCCACCATTGAGTGTCATACTCGGCATGTCGGTGTTTCGATACACAGGCTATAGACAGAAAGCGAACCAGCATCAGACGTCATCAACAATGTACCTGCTATAGAGTTTGTTGGTACTTTTTGTACTCCTTTTGAATTTTTTATATAAAGGTGCACTCATGTACATAAATAGTGTCGGATATGGGATATATGTATTAATGTACATGATCAACTGAATGTATGTACAGTTTTGTGCATGTTAATAAATATCTATTATTGTATGCTTGTGTGCTGATGGGTCTATGACAATGTGAATTGTATATGATGTGGTGTTGTTGACTATGATATGGAGGACCAGAGGGTCCAGAAGGGGATATTGTCGAAGGTAGAGTTTAGAAGTGTCTTTCTTTGCAGGTTAACTTGGGGTTAGTTACTAGCTGCCTGATTTTTCATAAATGTCTGACAGTGCCCGATAGGAATTTTAACGGACTAAAATAGGTAATAATAAAAGTATAAATAATCAGAATTGGCTGAGGACTTGGTTTGGTCAAACTTAGTCAAACATGGTAAGAGTTAAATGAAAGGCCCTTAGGGAAATCCTAGGATGAGTGACCTCAGTGGGAAGTAGCACACCTTACTAGTTTTAGGTAGAAATGGGTAAAGGCTGTTACATGTAATTTTAGTAAGACTTTTAAAGAAAGTAAAATGGCAAATAAAATGGTGAATTAAGAGGAAAAACATGCTTAAAGAAAATAAGTTATAGAGGTAAATTATTTAATACAAGTAAAGCAAATAATAAGTTATATTCATAAACATAATGAATAAAGTTGAATGACAAGGAATGATTAGGAAAGAATATGGATAGAGGATTGAACAATACTAGTCATGTGACTTGAACCTAGTAAGAACACATCAATTGGATGAAACATTGATATGATTCAATTAATGGATAATCAATATTGACAACCTAAGTAAAAAGATTGGGAAATTTTAAATAAATACTATTGGTAAATTCTTATGTGCTTGCATAGATGGGATACATGGTATGTTTGGTTAAATTCACAACTGAGTGCATAATTAGCATATCAGGTGTCTGATGTGTAGGTGGTAGATTTGGGAAGATATGATATAGATGATAATCAGTGTAGCCGACGACTGTCCAGGTATAATGTTATCTAATTGGATTATGTGTTTTGGTAGTTAGAAGCACTCTTGTATGTTGTTGGAGGTAATTGAGCATTGTGATACTTAACTTAGCTAGCACAGTAACCTATAATATGGAAGAAATGAGTTTTTCATTGTAATGGCAGCCTAGGCTGATATTTGACTGTATGATTAGGCGTGTGAGTATCATATGCCTAGTCGGTTTACCTCAGATCATAGGAACTATTAAAAGAAATTTCTAAACTGAATAGGAGAAACCCAAGTAAAAGTTAAATGAAAGGCCCCTAAGGAAATCTAAGGATGGGTAACCTCACAAAAAGTAGCACACTTTGCCTATTTTCTTTAGGAGTGGACAAGGGGTGTTACACCTCCTACCCATCTACTTTCGAACCGAACGGGAGATGTCATTTCCTGATAAGTCGCCCATCTTGATATTTCTCCCTCTATTAACTCGTTTAACCTTATATAAAGCATTGTTTAATTAAGGTTCCTTAGTCTCGCTTTAGCCTAATTTATCATTATGATGTTCTATGCATGTGCCTAATAGATTCTTACATGATGTAGATCATTTACAATTATCAATAACCCTTAAACCTTCTTAATGAAATCTTATTAGAAATCTAGTATCATAACAATTGTTTGGGCAAAAATTCGAAAATTTTCAACTTGTAAAATGAAAACTTCTATATCAATCTCATCCACAATTCAGCTCCTAGGATCCTTTTGATCTGCCAGCAACTCATCACTATCAATAGTAACACATAAACACATATACTCAACAAGCATGTATCACATATTATAAGTTTAACATATTACATCCCATTGTTCTCACTACAACATAGTTCCTCTCCTACATATAAGCGCATCTAGTTATCATACTATACAATGTTTAGAGACAAAAAGTATACCTAAGCTATATTGTCTACTATGTTGCTACATTATTGAGGTTGGATTGCTTGAGCTATCTACTACTAATGCATTGGAACACTCGATACACTAAGCATATGCTTAGTAAGCGAAATTAATAATTCATACATTTAATCACACAAAAAGCATGCATCATGCTATTAATTATGTCATACATCATGCCATTCATATGTCATGTATCATAGTAGTGTATATGAAAAGCATCATGTAAAATGCCATCATGGTCACACTTACATGCACTATAACTAGTCATTAGCATGCATTATAGTTATTCATTAATATGCAATATAAAGGCATAAGATTTAGTTATATTAGATCTTTCTTTTTATCTAAGTTATCTAGTTATCTTTATCTCATTTACTTAGTTATATTCATTATTCAGTTAATAGCTTATATCTGAAAGACTATCTATTTAACACAGGATAATGAGATCTCACTATGTGTAGGGCCTGAATTTTAAACCTTGACTGTTGCACTCCATCATATCATATCTCATCATAATCATCATGATTGTGTGGGGGTTCGCATCCCAAACCTTGATGGTCAAACTTTATCTTATATGTTGTGTAAGGACCTGTATTCTGGACCTTTAAGGTTGCACTCCATCATATCAAATCTCATAGTGTGTAGTGGCCCATTGTTGACTTTATGGCAGCTACACTTGCCGTCAATCACATAAGTTGTGCAGTCACCCTTTATGGACCTTAAGGTAGCTGCACACACATAATATCATTAATAAATCAAAATCATCTCATGGTCGTCCTCATAGATTGTCCTCTCTTGACACCGACATGTGCTAATAGCTGCTACTCCCTAGTTGACTGATCAACCTATCCAGTAGGCATCTAACTAATATAGGCCTCAATTCATGTTCATTAAGTCTTCACTCTTCTATTTGATATGTCAATTCCCTATCTACTTAAAATTCAAGTATCATATTATTAATTTCTTCCCTTTTTATTTCCTCAATTTCAAGTCTCATGCTTATCACATTTACTCCAACTCTCTCCTTTTTTGCCTTCTAATATTGACTTATTTTCAATTCACATTTTACATTTATTTCAAGTCTATTTTATCCCATTTTTAGTAACCATAATTCTTCTAATCCACCAGGTTAGAGATTAGGTCTCAAATTATGTTACTTACACAAATTTATTTTCTTTAGTTTCCATTTTAATTATATATATGTTATATAGTCATGTAAGATCTTTATTATTATACCATGACCCATTCAGCTAACTTAGCATATTCTATGTAATGACCATATATTTCTATACAAACATTCAAATTATGTTATAATAATTTAATTATCCTAAAAAAACACATTTTTCTATTTATTACCATTTAAATTGTATTAATTTCTTTATATGTGAATTTTAGCCTTATTAGGTACTTCCCCATGTCTCGTATTTCATTCATATTTTTCACACCATTTAGGCTAAAACTAATGTATACATACCATTTTTAATCACATCTCATATAAATGGCATGCCACACCATACAAATATACACTTCCATACATATACACATAACACAATTTATGTAAATTAATGATTTCAATGCATGAATCACTAAATTCACTTACTTGGATCACCAAATTGGCCTTAAATCACCACTCACTCTTATCTATCTCTTATCTCTACCTTTCCTGCTTCTCTTCTTATAAACATACACATATGTCACCTTTGAAGATTTTTCAAAAATTCTACATACAACCTAATAGAAATATAAACCCATAATTACCTTACATTTCTTAAACCCCAACTTAGAAAAATATTAGAAATTAAAAGATAATAATTTTTGCTCACCTTGGTCACTATTCACTCCATCCTAATATCTCTCTCTTCAAGCGTCCTTATGATGAAATTCCACTAGAATTTGAGAGAGGGGAGCATGGAGGTAATTTAAATGTATTTAGTTGTTAATTTGGTAAAGTTTTAATGGGTGAAATGAAAAAGAAATCTAAAGTTCCAAGGAAAAAGAAGATGTCTAACTTTGAGGGTAAAATGGGCTAAAAATGGCTATTTTGAAACATCTAGAGTCTACCTTTATGTATAGGAAGGATGGCTAGGATTGTGCCAAGTGTAAAATGGATGGCTAGGATTTAATCTTAGCTAATTCATCTTTAAAAATTCATATTTCATGCTTTCATGCTTCAAAAATTCAGCTAATGGGTTTAAAAATCTTTAAAAATAGTATTTTTATTATCCCCCAAAAATAAGAATTTTCTCTAACAAAAATTAATTTTTCGGGTAAATGCCTCATAAATTAATTCTGTTTAATTAATTACCAGTCTCAGAAAATTTCAAAACCAATTCCATTGGCTTAGTTAGAATTTTTGACCATTAGGTTGTGCTATTGTTAGAATTTTTTTAGCACTTTTTTAAATATTTTTCATTCATCTTCAACTAGATCACTATTCTCGGGACATCATAAGCAAACTTCATAGTCTATTTTCACCCCCTAAATAACTTCAATTTGATCCTAAATTTTGCCCATAGTTATGTTTTAATAATTTCTATCATCCTATAGCCTCAGCTCACTTTGGGTTCCTAAAAGCAATATTCACTATTCAAGGGCCCTAATTAAATTATCGAAAAATTATGGGTGTTGTAGTTCTTTTCTTGTAACACCCCCTGTCCATTCCTAAAGGAAATATGCCAATAGCGCTACTTACCATAAGGTCACAACCTTCATTTAACACTTATACAACTTTGACCAACTTTGACTTAACCTTAGTATTTCTATCTATTTAATCTTTTATTATTGCCTATCGTGGTCTGTTAAAACACTAGATTATAACTATTAACCATTCATAGAAAATGGGGTAGCATAATGGCTACTCGAGTGAATAACCCAAAAATATGTTGTAGGAGAAAAACTTATAAGACAACTTTCACTCACAACCCCACTCCTAGACCCTTCTAGTCCCTAAACGACATTAGTCATCACACAACAGCATACAGGGCCTTAGACCAATAAACATACAGACATAAACATGCATTTTTATAAATCAAAACTCAGGTTCATATAATGATATAATGTTACTAACCCAATTTTACCATTTTAGACATATTGCCCACTCTACACCTACTATACATGAGTGACTATCTATCAAAATCAAAAGAGAAAAAAAAAAAAAGGAACCCAAAGGACTTTGGGGTAGCTACACTGGCTTTTGTTGAAGCTGATTAGCTAACAAATCTATGGCCTGCACATCGAAACATCAACACACTGAGTATAAACTCAGTGGTGGTATAGATAAAATAGAGTATGTCACACATGCAGGCACACATATGAGTTATACAACACATCAGCCTAAATGCCAATCACTCTATTCCATTATTTCTAGTTCTTTTATCAAGTCAAAGTCCATATATTTATAGTTTAGGATTAAGTTCAATATATTTTAGGCCTATAATAGACATACGACACTTTAAGACATCGGATAGCGAGTTTTATCCTATATAGTGGCCCATATTTTAAACCTCGATAGCTGCACCTACCTCACCCGATAGTAGGGATCAATCTATAGACCTCCCAATACTAGACTGGCAGATAGCAAGGATTTGTCCATAGACCTTCCAATATCTGCAAATAGGATAGTAGGGATTAGCCTTGAGGGACCTTCCAATACCCCGAATCATATCTCCCAAGCATCATAGATGGATAGTAGGGATTAGCCTCGTGGGACCTTCCAATATCCATAGACATCAAATGGGCAGCAGGGATAAACCTAAGTGGACCTCCCAATACTTGAGAGTGTAGGGTTCATCTCAGAACCTTGAAAGCTGCACCTACCATATCCAACAAATAATAGTGGCCCCAAGAGGACCAAACTGCCTAGCAGTTACTAACTCCCTAGTTGATCGGTCAAACCATCTAGTGGGTGTCTAATTAATAGGCCAAATTACTATTTGTTTCCAAATTAAGAATTTACCCTCACTTTGACTAGATCATAGGTCTATTATGTCATTAGAACACACTATATGTCACATTCCAAACAAAATGTCAAGTTTTACTTATCGTCACAAAATCACTATTTATTTGGTAAATTTACAAGTATGTTACTATTCATTTAGTCAATTCTAGTTTTTGTGTCTTTCATGGTACCAACCATACCAACTCCAAATTCATTACTTGTGCATTGTTTCCTCATATATTCTTTCATGAACATAATTTGTACTTAGGCCACCTAAATGGTACATATATTCACATAAATTTCTTAGCCATTGCTTAGATACAACTTACATGCTCAAATAAGCCATTATTTTGACCAAGATCTTAGACCAAACATTTTAATGTCATTATCTACTTTCAAGTATAGTTCATACACCCCAATTATAAGCCATTATCCAACCTAACATGCCATATGCATCACTACACATGTTATGCCATACCTCACATACCATTTGGCCATGATACACACATGCACACAGACCTAAATTCCTTCCTAAATTATCATGCATAACCTATTATTTTAGCTTTATTAACATCACTAAATCATCACTTTACCTTAATACCGTGCTTAACACCATAAACACACAATTCATGCAAAAATTCATGGCAAATCAATTGACATACTAAATTTAAGTCTATTCCACATACCTAGGGTATGAAAACACCCTTTTATCCGCCACCTGAAGCCTTCAAACCTTGTTCTCCTTTAATGGCTTCTTTGGAACCTAAATATACACATTTCTCTTTTAGAAAAATTCTCAAAAATCCTACACAACTCCAAATAGAAATCTAAGACCATGGCTACTCTTAGAATACCCTAACTTATCTAAAACAAGAATAAATATTGAATTAAAAACACTTACATAAGAATTTTACATAATTCACCAAGGTGTGATTTCTCTCTTTTTAGCTTCTGTTTTCAATTTTTGTTAGAGGAATTGGCTTTTTTAGAGACTGTAGAGGTCAAGAATCATATAATTTATGTGAAATTTGGTTGAGAGAGGAGAGAGAAATTGAAGAAAAAAGAAAGAGAAGAGAGAGAAAATAGCATCGGGAATTTAGGGCTAAAGGGGTGAAAGATAAAGGTCTCACACATGTGACCCTGGCACATGTATAGGCCTTTATATAGGGGTAGGTGGGTGGCCCTAATCGCGACACGTGGCGATCCGATAGCTTGTTTTCTCTTGATACCTTTTTAAACTTCAAAAATTCATAGAAAATTCTCTAGACCTCTAAAAATACTCATTTTAGTTTTAAAATTCCTTGATTAGTGTAATTAAGGCCTATGTAAAATTTCAAGTTAAAATTTCACAGTTGACTTTTTGACATTATTCACTCTCTAGAATAAAATATTCAGAAAAATATCAAATGACCTCAAAAAATTAAAATTCCTTCTCTATCATACTCATTGGAATTTTTGAGATTCGGGATATGATATTTTTGGGTCCGTCTAGGTATATCCTAGAGCTGTCCCAGCACAAACTCATTTTATCTCCCTATACACTAGTTCTTTACTCGAAATGATTTATTAGTTCTGCTAAATTTTTAAATTAATTCATTTTATCCATTTTCAAGCCCATCAATGTTTTATGACCAATATATCCCTTTTTGGCCTCGTGGCGATGACTCACATTATAGGGAACATCACTCGAGCCTATAAAGTACTATTTATATAACTTTAACTTACGTGCATTACAAATCTTCCCCTCTTAATAAATTTTGTCCTCAAAATTACCTATGATGAAAAGATGAGGATACTGCATCTATATCTATTCCTCGCTTTCCCATGTGGCCTCTATCGCATTGTGGTGCCTCTATAACACCTTTACCAAGGGGATAGACTTATTCCACAACTGCTTTAGTTCCTTTACCAAAATCTGCAACTCTTCATATGTCAAATCTGGTTGGACTTGTATCTCTTTTAAAGCTATCACATGTGATAGATTTGATCTATATCACCTCAACATCAATACATGAAAAATGTCATGTATCTGTTGTAGCTCAGGTGGCAATGCTAACATGTATGCTAAGGGTCCCACTCTTTTTGTGATCTTATAGGGTCCAATAAATTTGGGACTGAGTTTCCCTTTCTTGCTGAATCTAAGCACCTTCTTCTAGGGTGGCACTTTTAAGAACACTCAATCACCTACCTCGTACTCGATGTTTCGCCTTTTTAAATCAGCATACTCTTTCTGTTTATCTAAGGCAGCTTTCACTATTTCCTTTATGATTTTGACTTTCTCCCCAGCAACTCTAATCAAATAAGATTTGACAATCTTTCTTTCTCCCACTTCACTCTAACAGAGAGAAGACCTGCACATTCTACCATATAAAGCTTCATAAGGTGCTATCCTTAAGCTAGCTTGGTGGTTGTTGTTGTATGCAAACTCAGCCAAGGACAAGTATTGATCCTAGTTGCCTCTAAATTCTATTGCATAGCTACGTAACATATCTTTCAAGATTTGTATAACTTATTCCAATTGTCTATCCGTTGGAGGATGAAATGCTGTGCTGTATGTCAATCAAGTACCCAATGCCTCCTGTAACTTCTTCCAAAACTTAAAAGTAAATATCGAGTCTCGATCTAAGATTATGGCTACTGGTACTCCATACAACCACACGATCTCATCAATATACAATCTAGCCAGCTTCTCCATAGAATAATCCATCCATACTGGTATGAAGTGGTCTATATTTGTCAGCCTATCTACTATCACCCAATTGCATCACACTTGCTCTTGGTCAGTGGCAATCCCATTACAAAATCCATAGTGATCTTCTCCTATTTCTATTTTAGAATTGCTATCAGATCTAACAATCTAAAAAGAACTTGGTGTTATACCTTTAACTACTGATAGGTCAAACATCGAGCTACATATTCTACTACCTATCATTTCATTCCTGGCCACAATTATGAGGTTTCAATCCAAGGTATATTTTTGTGCTTCTTAGGTGCATGGAATATGGAGCTTTATGAGCTTCCCTTAAAAGCTACACTCTTAACCCATCCACATTTAGTACACATAGCCTATTTTGGTAGTATAAGCTTCCATCATCACTTAACTCAAATCCTGTTACCTTTCCTTTTTAAACTTTACTCATAGTTTGCAACATCTATTCATCTTTCAATTGAGCTTCTTTTACCTGTTGCCTAAAGTTAGCTTTAACCTATAGTTTAGCCAACACCATATCTTCTACAGTATACTCTACTCTTGCATGCATTAGCTTTAAGGTAGCAATAAGCTTCCTACTTAAGGCATTTACAACTATGTTTGCCTTTCTTAGATGGTAGTCAATCAAGCAATCATAGCCCTTGATTAACTCTATCCATCACCACTGTCTCAAGTTTAGTTCCCTCTGTGTGCATAAATACTTCAGGCTTTTATGGTCAGTGTAGGTATAACACTTCTCTCTATATAAGTAATGTCTCCACACCTTCAATGCAAAAACACAATTGCAGCTAATTCCAAATCATATGTGGGATAGTTTTTCTAGTGAGGCTTTAATTGTCTAGAGGCATGTGCAATCACCTTGCCTTCCTGCATCAATACATAACTAAGTCTCTTGTGTAAAGCATCACTATATATCACAAACTCTTTCCCTTGTTCTGGCTGGGTAAGGATAAAAGTCTCTATTAACATCTACTTCAATCTATCAAAACTAGCTTGACACTTATCGTCCCACTCGAACTTCACATCTTTTCTTATCAACCATGTCAGTGGAGTAGCAATCATTGACAACCTTTCACAAACCTCTGATAATAACCTACTGATCCTAGGAAACTCCGTATCTCAATTACATTCCTAGAAGGATTCCACTCTAACATAGCTTTAACTTTGCTCGGGTCCACTCTAATACCTTTAGCTAAGGTAATATGACCCAAGAAGGCTACTTTTTCTAACTAAAACCTGTATTTACTAAGCTTAGCATATAATTGCTTCTCTCTCAAAGTCTGTAATACTATTCGGAGGTGTTGTTCATGTTCCTCTTGCGTTCTGGAGTACACTAGGATGTCATTAATGAACACAAGAAGAAACTGATCTAAATAAGGTTTGAAAATCCAGTTCATTAAATCTATAAAAGGCTGTCAGGGCATTAATGAGCCTAAATGGCATCACTAGGAACTCATAATGCCCATATCGAGTTTTGAAGGCAGTCTTAGGAATATCACTATCCTTAATCTGCAACTGATGATATCCTGACCTTATATATATCTTGGAAAAGACATTGGCACCTCACAACTAGCCTAAAAGATCATCGATCCTAGGCAATGGATATTTATTCTTAACTGTCACCTTATTCAATTACCTATAATCGATACACAACCAAAGTGACTTGTCCTTCTTTTTCACATACATCACTGGTGCTCCTTAGGGTGAAACACTAGGCTTAATGAAGACTTTATCTAACAACTCTTACAACTGCACCTTTAACTCTTTTAACTCTACTAGTGCTATCCTATATAGTGTAATAGACACTAGATTCACATCAGGATATATCTCAATCTCAAAGTATAACTCTTGATGTGGTAGCAATCTTGGTAACTCATCTAAAAACACATCAGGAAAATCAGACACAAATAGCATCAGATCCAAGCTAGGTGTTATACCACTCATATCTACCACGGAAGCTAAGAATGCTTCACATCCCTTTTGAATGAGTCTTCTGGCTATAATAGCTGAAATAAAGTTAGATAAAGGTCTCTTTTACCTACAAGAGTCACCTCTTACCCATCTGGGAGACTCAACCTTTTCTTTTCATAGTTAATTATTGCTTTATGCTCTGACAGCTAGTCCATACCAAGTATGACATCAAACTCATGAAAGGGAAGCTCAATCAGATCTATTGGAAAGGTTTGATCATAAATCATCAGAGGACAGTGTCTATAAATTGTGTTCACTATCACACTTTGGCTAATCGGGTTACTCACTTGAATGTCAAAATCTATAGGTTTTTTCTTAAGTCCCCTATCTCGTGCTTGTGTGGTGCAAATGTAAGAGTGTGTCGATCCAGCATCTATCAAGGCTAATACTGGAACATCAAATAAAAGAAATGTATTAGTGATGACATCTGGAGCCTCAGCTTCCTCCTAGGCATGGATAACATATTGTCATGCCAGAGCTCTAGCCTCTACCTAGTCCTTGGCTAGTCTTACCTCGCTGATCTCGATAGTTTATTAGGAGCTACATCAACCGATACCTAGGTCTGTGCAGCCTTTGTCTACCTCTGAGGGCAATCTCTCTTAAAATGATCTCTAGCTCTACATATGAAGCACTTTCCTCATGTAAACTGCTAACATTAGCCCTAGTGTTTCCTCTAGCAACTCCTAAATGTTGAAAGTGCACTTCTAGCTATAGATACTAGAGCCCTTGGGGCCTACTGAGAGAGAGATGGTTGAAGCCTAAGAGGAAAAGCTTGACTAGATCTCTGTGATAGAGCTTGCCTCTAGGACTGATGGCCTATCTATCTCTAGGATTGCTGACTAGGCTAAAAATCCCTCTATCTCTTATCCCCTCCTAGGGCTGAGTTGGTCTGACCCACAGTAAAAAGTCTCTTCCTATGATATAACTCCCTCTTCTCTTATTGCATCTTTTCCATATCACACGCAGCCGCTACTAGCTCTAAAAAGTCTCTGATCTTTAGAGATCTGCATCCTCAGCTCAATATTGAGGCCCTTCTTGAATCTCTTGCACTTCTTCTCATCAGTCAAAATGAACTTTACTACATAACTACTCAAGCAAGTGAAGTCCTTCTCATACTCTAATACTGATGTATGCTCAAATTAAAAAATTCTTGCCTCCTCTTGACCTTATAAGACTCAGGGATATACCTCTTTTAGAATTCCTTCAAAAAGAACTACT
>CANXYI012024887.1:0-10272 GCA_948208565.1 Hura crepitans
TAATATCTTAATTTGCACAAGATCATCACTAATTGTTCCTCGCAATCATTAACATGTATATTCATTATGTACACTTACATTATTTCACCCAATTCATTATGTACACTTACATTATTTCACCCAATTTATTTACCATTTTACTCACACTCCAAACGGTCATTTCTATACACAATTTTACTTCACCTATTAAGTCACCTTCTTGGTCATAAAGTATCTATCTATTAAACATAAATTTCTTTCACCAAATTCATGTTGCCATCAAAATTTACACTTCATTTCTAAGATATTTGCATTATGCACATGTATCACACACATGTATACATCACACCATAAACATGTATACCATTCAACCATTTCAAGATCACACACCTATAAATATTTTTCTTCCATGCAATTCACACACATAATTTTCATTCACTAGGCTAACGTAATCCCATAATCAATTCACATTAAACATACATACACATGCACAAACTACAACTTCCATACACACTTACATGCTCATGTACATATACATGCACATACACCATGACATGCATGAATTACATTAAATCCACATACCTAGGGTGTGAAAACACCCTTTTCCACCACTCTATGGCCTTGGGTGCCTCTCTTCCTCACTTGTTCTTCTTTGCCCTAAAACATACACAATTATACCTTAGAAAAATTCTTAAAAATTCTACATAATTCCAAATTGAAATCTATCAACATGGTTTTCTTAGAATTATTAGGGCTATCTAAAACAAAAATAAAAATTGAGAAAAATCCACTTACACTCAAAATGACCACTATCCACTCCATCCTCAAATCTCCTATTTGAAGTAATATTTCTCAATTTTATTGCTTGGAATGAATTCTAAAGATTGTGAAGGTGTTGTTTCATATATGTTTCATGAGATTTAGGTGTGATTTGAGGGAAGAATTTAGAAAAAATTAGAAAAAATGGTAGAGTCACTAAGGTAGAATGGCGTTGGCTATGGTGTATGGGAGTGGGAGGTTAGGGAAGCTCTTTACACATGTGACACCTTGTTAAGTGTGAGGGTATTTTATATTAGTGGGGTGGAGTCGTTAGATCGTGACATGTGCCAATCTAATGGCTCAAATTAATTCAATTCCTCTTTAAACTTTGAAATTTTAAAATAATTTTTTTAGGCCTCTAAAAATAATTGTTTCGATGCTAAAAATCCTTGATAGTGCCATTAAAGGGCCCGTAAAATCTTAGGTCAAAATTCCAATAACAACTATGGTTAATATTCACTCATGTAAAAAAAATTATGAATAATTATTGAATGACCTTAGAAAATTAAAATTCCTTCACTAATGAACTCATTGGAATTTTTAAGCTTTAGGGTATGGTATTTTCTAGTCCGTCTAAGCACATCCCAGAGTTGTCCTAGCACAAACTCATTTAAGGTTACTATTAACTAATTCTCGATCCAAAATGATTTATTGGTTTTGCTAAAATTTTGAACTAATTCATTTTCCTCATTTTTTGGCTCATCAAAGTTTTATGGCTAGTACATACCCTTCTTTACCTTATAAAGGTGCCTCGACTTCTCGAGAGCACTATTCATGCCTTAGAGGTACTATTCATGAAACTTAGGTTTACGAGCATTACAATCTTTTCCCTCTTAAGGAATTTTGTCCTTAAATTACCTGATGAAAATAAGTATGGGTATTGAGCCTTCGTTTGCTTCTCACTTTCCCATACGGCCTCTTCTGTCTTGTGATACTTCCATTGCACTTTCACCAATGCAATGGATTTATTCCTCAGCTGTTTCATCTCTCTAGCTAAGATCTATGTTAGTTCTTCTTCATAGGTCAAGTTTAGCTGTATTTAAACTTCCTCTATAGTTATTACATGTAAGGGATCGAATCGGTATTACTTGAACATTGAAACATGAAATACATCATGAATCTATTGTAACTTAGGTGGCAAGGCTAATTGATATGCCACTAGTCCCACATATTCTATAATCTCATATGGGCTAATAAATCTGGGCCTAAGTTTCCCTTTCTTGCTGAGCCTGAGCATCTTTTTCCATGGCGATACTTTTAAGAATACTTTTTTATCAACTACATATTCAATGTCTTTCCATTTTAAATCATCATATGACTTCTATCGGTCTGCAACAACCTTTAATCTGTCCTTTATGATCTTGATGTTCCCTTCTATATCTCTTACCAAGTTAGGTCTCACAATCTTGCTTTCCGCCTACTTCACTTCAGTAAAGAGGAGTTTTACACCTTCTGCCATATAGTTCTTCATATGTTGCTATGCCTAAACTATCCTGGTAGTTGTTATTATAGGCAAATTCAACTAAGGATAAGTACTGATCCCAACATCCTTTAAATTTAATGGCACAATTGCATAACATGTCTTCCAATACTTGTATCACCCGTTCTGATTGTCTACCTTTCTGTGGGTGAAATGTAATATTGAAAGTTAGATGAGTACCCAGAGCTTGCAATTTCTTCCAAAAACTAGAAGTAAAATATAGGTCCTAGTCTAATATATAGCTACAGGTACCCCGTGTAACCTTATATTTCCATTAATGTATAATTGCACCACTTTATCTAGGGAGTAGTCCATTCCAACTAGGATAAAATGAGCTGTCTTGGTCAATCTATCTAGAATTACCCACACCACATCACATATGCTTCTAGTCATTGGCAACCCCATTACAAAATTCATAGTGAAATTTTTCCATTTCCATTTCGGTATTGTTATTAGTTGTAATAATCCAAATGGACTTGATGCTATACTTTTACTTGTATACATGTTAAGCATTAAGCCACGTACTCTGCCACATCTTGCTTTAATCTCAGCTAACAATAATGAGGTTTTAAATCTAGATACATCTTTATACTTCCTAGATGTATAGAATATAGGGCTTCATATGCCTTTCATAGAATCTATGTCCTTAATCCGTCTACCTCAGGTACATATAACCTACCATAGTGATAAAGGCATCCATTTTCTCTAAGCTCAAAATCGGTGGTCTTCATCTCTTAGAATACACCAGGATGTTATCTATGAATACCATAACAAACTAGTCTAAATACATTTAAAGATTTTATTCATCAGGTCTATGAAAGCTATTAGGGCATTAGTGAGCCCAAATGGCATCACTAGGAACTCATAATCCCCGTATCTAGTTCTCAAATCAGTCTAAGGGATGTTACCTTCCTTGATTCGAAACTGATGATAACTCGATCTTAAATCTATATTAGAGAAAACATTAGCACCTCTAAGCTAATAAAATAGGTCATCGATTCTAGGCAACAAATATTTATTCTTGACTGTCACTTTGTTTAATTCCTTATAATCAATACACAAACTTAGCGACCTATCCTTTTTCTTCACAAATAGCATGGGTGCTCCCTACAGTTAGGTACTTAGCCTAATAAGGCCTTTATCCAATAGTTCCTATAATTGAATTTTTAGCTCCTTTAATTATATCAATGCCACACTATACAATGTAGTAGACATATGGGTGGTATCCAGATACACTTCAATCTCAAAGTTCAACTCTCTATGTAGAGGTAAGCCTAGTAACTCATCTAGAAACACATAAGGGAATTCTAATACAACAAGTATCTAGTTAATACTTGGTGCTATGTTATTAGTGTCAATTACATGAGCTAGATAGGTTTCACACCTCTTCCGAATAAGTTGCCTTATTATTACTACTGAAATGATAGTAGGTAAAAATTTCTTCGACCTACTACTGTCACCTCTTATCCCTCAACTATCCTAAGGGTAAGCGTTTTCTACTCACAGTCAACCACTGCTCGATGTTCTAGTAGCCAATCCTTACCTAAAATGACATCAAACTCATGAAAAGGGAGTTCAATGAGATTAGTAGGAAATACTTGTTCTTAGATCACTAGAGGACAATGTCTATATACTCTATTCGCTATCACACTCTATCTGATCAGATTGCTAACTTGAATGTCTATATTTATAGGCTCAGGTTTTAACCATCAATCTCATACTTATGTTGTGCAAATGTAAGAATAAGTCGACCCTAGGTCTATCAATGCCAAAATAGATATATCAAATAAAGAGAAAATACTAGTAATCACATCAGGAGCCTCTGCCTCTTTATAGGCTTCAATGGCATATTGTCATACGAGTGCTCATGCCTCTGATTCAATCTTCTAACTGTTACTTGATTGATCATTTCTACTCTGCCTTTGCCTTTTGTCTAGTGCTAGCATAAAAGCTTGTGTCTAAGTAGTTTTAGCCTACCTCTAGGGACAATCCCTCCAAAAATGGCCTCTAGCTCCATAAGTAAAACACTCACCTCTCCTAATCTACCAATACTACCCTAATGTCTTTTATTATAGGTCACACATGTCGAGGGTGCACTCCTAGCTATAAATACTGGAGCATTAGAGGCCTGCTATAGAGGTTGAGGCCTAGATTGAGAAGCATGACTTAACCTTTGTGCCTGGCCTTACCTCTGTGACTGCTTAGGAGCCTGGGATTCTCTCTACTTCTTGCTTGCCCCAAGTGCAGAGCTTGTCTATCCAACCATAAATGGCCACTTTTTCTGGAACAAGTCTCTCTTCTCCTATGCCATCTTTTCCATAGCATAGGCTATTGACATCAAGGTAGAGAACTCTCTAATCAGTGTGGTGCCAATTTATATCCCCAACTCTATATTGAGGCCTTTCTTGAACCTTTTACACCTCCCCTCCTCTATGGGTATAAACTTTTCAACATATCAACTCCACTAAGAAAAATCTTTTCTCATATTTTGATATAGACCTCTTTCCTTATTTTAAGTCCAAAAACTCATGCCTCATCTTGTCCTTATAGGACTCAGGTATGTATCTTTTCCAAAACTCTTTAAGAAAATACTACCAAGTCACATCAGCTACAGCTTCTCTTCTCTTTGTAGTTTCCACCAATAAAAAGCTTCCTCTTAGAGGAGTGAAGTAGCATACTTCAAACTCTCTTTATCTATACACTCAAGCTGCAATAATATTTTAACTGTCTGTTCTAGCTAATATTCTACCCTTGTAGCATCATCCTCCCTAGACCCCAAAAAGCCTAAAGCCCCCATCTTCTTTACTCTTTCTTGGTAAGTCTTCTGCAAGCTAGTTAGGTGTGGTGGAGGTGGTACTAAAGCTGGTGGTGGAGCAGCAACAATGGAAGTATGCCTTAGCCACTCCACTATTTGTTGTTAGAGTGCTAGTGAAGCCTGCACTTGTGCTTAGGCCTATAGCTATGGCTAAGCTTATACCTATTATATAGCATCACTAGGCATAGGCATGGCTGTACCTGTATCTACTCTATGGATGTTAGTAGGAGTATAATTAGCCACCTCCTCTCCTTGTTCTAGTGGGGTCCACTCACTCATCATGTCACTATAAACTAACAAACTATTAGCCTTATACAGTATAGCTTTATTGGGTACACATAATCTTAGACACTAGCACTCATGTGTAATATGCCTAATCCTTCTTTGATACCAGCAAATGTAGCACCATTACTTGATTCCTGAAGGAACCTAATAGGGAATGCTACTTCTCATAAGTCACCCATCTTGATTTTACCTTAAACCCTATTCATTTAACACTTGTACCCATATTCCTTTTGTGAACATAATTAGGTTATTTACTTATCTAGATCCCTTTACCTTCTTATAATGGCTACAACTATTATTTAAAAACATTTACCTAAATAGAAATAAGATTTATAGAATTTTAGGCAGTATAACGGCTACTTGTGTGGAAAATCCAAAATTTAAACTTGTTATCATTATAAACTCACTCTCTAACTTTTAGACCCTTCTGGTCCTCCAATCAACATCTCAGCACAACACAGAGTCACAAGCACACAGGGTTTCATACCTATAACATTTAGAATTATATAATCAACATATGTATATTTAGACATTCAGTCACATGCATTGTTGTATATAAATCATCAGTTCTTATAGGCTCAAAATACATATGCAATATTTACATCATTCAAGCCTAACACTATTATACACAAGTGTTGATCAAAATATTATACCCTGAGAGGCTACACTATTACATTGCACTAGGATGCTGGACTGCTACTACTATTTACAACCTATGCATTGGAACACCGACACGTTGAGTATAACCTTAGTGGTGGATTTAAGGTAATAAGTGCATGTCACACACACAATCATGCAATGACCATATTATAGGGCAAAAATATAAGTATGCAGAATTATTTACATACTAATTTTAATTATTTCCCATATTTATTAATTATTCATTTATGTACTTTTTACCTAAGTAGGTTCCTTAATCATTGCAAAACATCCTTTTTATTTATGCTGAGTATTTTAAGTTTATCCTAGTCATTACAACTTATTCATTTATGTCATTTCACTTTAGGCCCATCCTAGAGACATTACACTTTATAGACACTGGATAGTGGGAACCAAACTATATATTAGCCCACATTTTAGACCTCGATAGCTGCACCTACATTGTCTGCTAGTAGGGATAAGTTCATGTGAACCTCTCAATACTAGATTTGTAGATGGCAGGGATCAATCCTGAAGACCTCCTAACATCTATAGGGAATAGAAGGGATCAGCCTTATGGGACCTCCTAATATCCATAAATAAATATAATGGGTAGTAAGGATCAGCCCATACGAACCTCCCAATACCTAAGTGTGCCAAGTTTAATATCAAAACCTCAATGGCTGCACCCACCATCACAATCATATAGGCTATGCCCTTAAGAGGACCAAAACGCATAGCAACTGCTAATTCCCTAGTTAATTGGTTAACTCATCTTGTGGGTGTCTAACTGATGGGCTAATTCATATTTATTAATTCTATCATATAGTTATAGGTCCTTTTTCCATCATCAGATTAATATCTATGTGCCATAGTTAGAAGCACTAGTGCACTTAAGCATCTTTCCTAGTTATGGGTCATTTTCTGAAAAAGCACTATTCATTTGATCATTTTTAATATCTCCATTTGCATAAGATCATCACTAATTGTTCCTCTCAATCACTAGGAGATGTCACATTATGCCCACCATGCAATGTTAGCACTATTAACATGTATATTCATTATGTACATTTACATTATTTCACCCAATTTATGCATTTCCTTTCATGCTTAATGTACCATTTTACTCACACTTCAAATGGCCATTTCTACACATAATTTTACTTAACCTACTAAGTCACCTTCTTTACCATAAAGTATTTATCTATTACATATAAATTTCTTTCACCAAATTCATGTTGCCATCATTATTCATGCTTTATTTCCAAGATATTAGCATTATGCACATGTCTCACACACATGTATACATCACACCATATACATGCATACTATTCGGCCTTTTCAATATCAGACACCTACATATATTTTTCTTCCATCCAATTCATGCACATAATGTTTATTCCACTAGGCTAACATAATCCCATAATCAATTCACATTTAACATACATGCACATACACAAATGCATACACACTCACATGCTCACATACATGCACATACATTATAACATGTATGAATTACATTAAATCCACATACCTAGGATGTGAAAACACCCTTTTCCACCACTTTATGGTAGTGGTTGCCTCTTTTCCTCATGTATTCTTATTTGTCCTAAAATATACACAATTATACCTTAGAAAAATTATCAAAAATTTTACATAACTCTGAATTGAAATCTATCAACATAGTTTTCTCAGATTCATTAGGGCTATCGAAAACAAAATTAAAAATTGAGAAAAATCCACTTACACTTTAAAATGACTACTATTCACTCCATCATCAAATCTCCCATTTGAAGCAATATTTCTCAATTTTGTTGCTTGGAATGAATTTTAGAGACTGTAAAGGTGTTGTTTCATATAAGTTTCATGAGATTTGGGTGTGATTTGATGGAGGAATGAAGAAAAAAACATGGAGGCACTAAGGGAAAATGGCAGTGGCTATAGTGTATGGGAGGGGGAGGTTAAGGAAGCTTTTTACATATGTGACATCTTCACATGCATGGGGGTATTTATATTAGTGGGGTAGAGTGGTTAGATCGTAACATGTGGTGATTTAACGGCTCAAATTAATTCAATTCCTCTTTAAACTTTGCTAATTTAAAGTAATTTTTATAGACCTCTAAAAATATTTGTTTTAGTGCCAAAAATCCTTGATAATGCCCTTTAAGGGGTCCGTAAAATCTCAAGTCAAAATTCCAATTACAACTTTGGTTACTATTCATTCGTGTAAATGAAAAATTCTAAATAATTAACAAATGACCTTAAAATAATTAAAATTCCTTTACCAATAAACTCATTGGAATTTTTGAGCTTCAGGGTATGGTATTTTCAGGCCCGTCAAGGCACATTTTCGAGTTGTCTCGGCACAAAGTCATTTAAAGTTACTATTCACTAGTTCTCTATCCAAAATGATTTATTAGTTCTACTAAAATTTTTATTTAATTCATTTTTCACATTTTTTGGCTCATCAAAGTTTTATGACTAGTACACACCCTTCCTAGCCTTACAAAGGTGCCTCGACTTCTAAAGAGCACTATTCATGCCTCAGAGGTACTATTCATGATACTTAGGTTTACGGTTGTTACAATATATATAAATATATATATATATATATATATATATATATATATATATATATATATAAGAAAAAAAATAATCTAAGAGGTTATTATTTAGTAACTATAATGAAACCAATAATTGAGAAAAAAATATATAAATGTAAATCATTATAAAAATATTTGGTAAGTGATTATTAATATAATGCAAAACAAAAATATAATAATATATAATAGATTATACATTAATATATATAACTAAAAGCTATAAATGTCTCGACTATATAAGATTATTATGTATAATATAAAATGAGATTTGGATGGTTATGATTTGGATAAGATAAGAGTTTAAATGACAGTATAAGATATATTGCATCATGTTGAAACTCTCTCTCTTTTTTATATATTCATATATATGAGTTTTATGATCAAATTAATGTCATAGGTTATCAATTTATATATACCTATGGAAGATAACCTAATATGAGAAATTGTTTACCATAATGCCTTGATGGCCTAGATAGTTAATATATCCTATGATAGATTGGCTAGCCAACTAGAAAACTATTGTTTATTATCGTGGCTTACCACTTGCACTTCAGTGCTTACCATTGCACTTTGATGCCTACCATTTTTATGGGGAGTGCTAGTCCCATACATATTACATAGACACTTAGTGTGATATATGTTTATATGTGTAGTTATTCTATCGTGGACAACTATGTAAGGTTATTAAGGACACTATATGATACATGCAAAAGTGAGATATAAACATCAATTTGGTATTAATAAAGTTTGCACATAATTTTATAAAATCATAAAATCATATATATGATATAAGAAGAAATTATTATAACCATTAATATATGGAAAATATAGTCACATAATAATTGGTCAATAAAAAATAAAAAATCATAAAATGATAAAAAAAAAGGTTATTATGATAATTAGCATCCTAAAAATATGGTTACATATAAATTGATAAATAAATAGGATATTAAATATTTTACATGTAAAAATCTTATGGGATATAGTAAAAGATAGGAAAAAACATGAATCTTTGAATACTACAAGTAATGTATTAGAAATGGTAAAAAAACATAAGAAATAGAAATTCATATAGAATAAGAAAATTCCATATTGTGGCTTAGAATTGGCTGCATGACTTATCAAGTCCAAATAATACAATTTATAAATGCATAATATGTATGATATGTAAAATGATATTCTTAGTGATTAAATATGTAATGCAATTGTAAATAATTTGAAAACATCAAATATGTACAAATATATTTCGATTAGTAAAATAATTTTTTTATTATATAAGTGTTTGAAGTATGCATATGTATATAATTGCATGATATAGAGGTAATTGTATAATCAATATGGCATCTTATATTCTAATCTATGTATGAGTGAACATAGGGTTTTATAAATGGTACTATCAATAACATGTTGTGAAAGCAATTGTTATGCTGATCACATCAAAAGAGGAGCAAATGTTTTGGGCTAAAAGAAATAGGAATTTCAAGCAATGAATAACATGGCAGAGTATAAGGCTTGCATGTTTAGATTAGAGTCCATACATATGCTGGAGGGAAAACATGTCAATGTGTATAGAGATTTTGTGTTAGCAATTTATTAATCACTTGGAGCACATAAAGTTTTCATGCCTTAAAATAATTACTAAAAAATATAAT
>CANXYI012024890.1:0-12004 GCA_948208565.1 Hura crepitans
TGTCTAACATTACCTTTTTATTTCTTTTATTTTCATTATTTAAACTACATATATAAACTTATAAATAAGCTGTAAAACACTAAAATATCAAGAAGGAAACCTAGTTCCACTTGGTACGACATGGGGTCTTAAAGAAAACCATACATGGAAACCAAGTTATTTCATAAATACTCATTCAAAATCATTCAAAACACATCATGTAATACAATTTCCATCATTATCTTATCAACCTAACTCATTTACAAGTAATCCTAAACATATTGTCGAGTTAACTTGAATTTAATGTAGACCAACTAAGATATTTTTCATATGACTTAGGTCCTATGGTAATTATACCAAATTATAATTAAGATGAACTTGATAGCCAATGGGAATTCTAAAGTCATTTAGGTTTTAATATGTTATCCATTATGTTATTCATACACACACGCGTGCACACACATGACTTTAGGTTTTGCCAGTATGGTATGGTGTGGTAAAATAAAATCTTATAGTATATAGGATTGTAACTAAAATTCTTAGGTCAATTCTTTATGAGATTTGTGATGTTTGGAGTAATTGGGTTTTAGGATTTAGGTGATCTCTTATTCTTATATCACTTGATTTAATTAGTGTATTTTTGTTCCCTTTCTCCTATCGATGTAGGCTTGGTGTCAAGCCATATTAAATTCTCTTTATGTTTATTTTTCTCAATTTTTATTTTTTGATATTTTTGTTGATCGAATTTATTAACTTAGAAATAAATATTTTATTCGACTATGGATCCATTTCCAATAAATGGTATCAGAGCTTGATTCGCTAATTAATATTTATTTTGGTTAATATAGTGATAAAAAAATTTGAAATTGACAAGTATGATTGCAAAATCAACTTTTCTCTCTAGCAAGTGAAGATGAAAGCAATTTTGACATAGAATAGGCTTTATAAAGCATTATTGGACAATGATCAATTGATTTGGAAGAGAAAGCATTGGCTGCCATTTAATTATGCTTGTTGAATGAGGTCTCATAAGAAGTTATTCATGAAAAGATTGCCAAAGGCCTATAGGAGAAGTTAGAATATTTGTAGATAAAGAACCTGGCTAGCAAATTAGTTTTGCTAATATGGCAAAAGGTATATCCTTGAAAACAAATATTATTGAATTTAATTCTATTGTTATGGACTTAGAAGTTTGGATATCAAATGTGAAAAAGGAAGACAGAGCCTTTATATTGTTAAGGTCATTACCTCTATCTTACAAAAATAATATAGAAACATTAATTCATAGTAAAAAAACTTTGATTGTAAAGGAGGTTAAGGTATTTTTGTTTGCAAAAGACCTTATTGAAAAAGAGTTTTCTAGTAATAAGAATAATTCAAAGGATTCTCTAGTTGTCAGATATAAATCTAAATTTAGAAATAAAAATTTGACTTGCTATTATTGCAAGCAAAAAAAGCACATCAAAGTTGATTATTTTGATTTTAAAAATAAAAATAAAGAAAGAATCAAGAAAGTGACAATCATATCTAATTTGGTATTGTACAAGATGATTATTATAGTGATGTTTACACTATGATTAAACTTATTGTCAAAACAAGTCAAGAATGGATTTCAAATTTTGCTTGTTCATTCCATATATGTGTTCATAAGGATTGGTTTTATCTTACAAATTAATAAATGGTGAAGCTATGTAGATAGGTAATGAACATTCTTGTAATGTTATTAGTATTAGATGGTTAAAATCAAGATGCATGATGGATTTATCAGAATTCTTAATAAGATTTAGTATATTCTAGATATGAAAAATAATCTTGTTTCTTTATCTATTTTGGATAATACTGGGTGTAGATTTACTGGTTGAGGTGGAGTTTTAAAAGATGCTTGGGTTGTGATAAAGGCTAAACAGGTTAGTATAGCCCTATGCAAAATCGAACCGAAATCGAAAATCGAATCAAAAATTTGACATTTCGATCCATTTAGTTCGATTTTTTCGATTTTTGGTTTTTTCGATTCGGTTTTGTACAGTAACTTTGGTTCAATCGGTTCGATTCTTGAAGGGCAAAAATTGAAAGAACCGAACCGATCGAACTTATTAAAACGACGTCGTTTTGATATAAAACGGCGTTGTTTCTAGGTTTTATATATAAAAAATAAAAATGTATATAAAATTTCGATTAATTCGGTTCGGTTCTATAAAAAATCAGTTTTTTAGTTCGGTTCTCATAAAATTTCAGTTCGGTTCTAAAAATTTTGAAAATTCGATTTTCGGTTCTTTCAGTTCGGTTCGGGTCTGAACCGAACTGACCAATTGCACAGGCCTAGGTTAGTAGATTATATGTTTTACAATGTTCTATCATTACAGGTTCATTGAATAAAATAAGTTTAATTGTGGTTGAGGTTTTGTGAAGTAAAGATTTGAGCCATAAGGGTCTTCTTAGTGCTAAAAATACATTAAGATTGGAATTTTATGGGAATTATATTTTAGGTAAACACAAGGAAACTAGCTTCAATATGGGAATTTGCAAGATTAAATGTATTTTAAGTAATACGATTGATATGGTGATTAAGCCTTATTTAGTGAGTAAATTCAAGCCTTGTGTAGGCTTAATGGGGTGTTTGCCAAAATTGAGTATGCTTGAAAAGCTATTAGAGATTGTGGTACAACAAAACAAAATCTTGATAGTGTGGTGTGGTGCTCCAAAACAAAATTTAATGGTGTATAAAGGATACTAGGTAAAATTATTGGTGAATTTTTAGGTAAATTCTTTGTAATATTTTGAAGCTTAAGTGTAATTGGATTTTGGGATTGAGTGATTCTCTTATTCTTATAACATTTGATTTAAATAGTAAATTTTTGCTCTTTTGACTTATGTGCATAGGCATGTGTCAAACCAAGTTAAATTCTGTATGTGTTTATTTTTCTTAATTTTTATATTTTAATATTTTTGTTGATCAAATTTGTTAAACTATAAATAAATATTTTGTTTGACTTGATCCATTCCCAACACATACCTATCCAAAGGTAAAAGTAAAAGAGAGCTAAAGTTGTTATTAAACCTTTTTAAGCATAAAAAAACTTATCCTAAAGCCTTAATCCTTCTCTTTCCCTTTTTCTTCAAGTGAAATTAACATTACTTTTTGCCTTGACAAGTTTTGACCTCCTTCCCTTTTTCTAGTGGTAGCCTCCCTTCAACATTTCATCAAATTCTTTTCATAAATAATACATAAAATTAACCAACTTTCATCACATATGTATTGAATTGAAAGAAAACTAAGTTTTTCTTCTTTTTACCTTAAGAGTTTATTGAACTTGAAAATTCTTTTTCTTTTTATGAGAAATTCCAAATTTTATAATTTCATCATCATTTCTTGAATTATTACTAGGGTTTAATAAATCATCTTAGAAGTTAGGGTTTTTCTTATGTCTTTTAGGTGGAAGATTAAGGAAAGAAAATGGAAAAAGAGGGAGTGGTGTTCTTTGTTAGGAAGAGAAAAAGAAGAAGAAAATTGTTTTAATATTTTTTTCATCTTTTATATTTTAATTTTAATGGCCAAGATCATGCCACATGTCATATATCTAATGGTCCATTTGTCTTTTTATTAGGCTGTTCCTTAATTAATCATGTTTAATTTATTCCTAATACCTGATTAATATTAATCTCAGTCAACTTTCATATATAGATTTGACTAAAATTTTAATTAATTCCCACTATATCCAAGCTTTTCATAAATACAAAATAAATCCATAGGGTTTATTTTCAACTTTACATTTTCATCCCTTATTTAATCCTTTTTATGCCACATTCATTCCTCGAGTTTAGCTCGATAATGCATTATTCATAACTCAAAAATATATTATTCATAACATATATATTTGGGGTGTTAAACTTTCGGTTTGATAAATGATGAATGCTTTGTTAATCAAAATTCTCAATGTTATGCTAAAATAACTACAACATTATTTAATTTTCATAACAACAATTGGATAAGTGTAAGCACTGGGTTCTTAGTACCTTGATAGTGCCTGTTGATGATAACTAGAGAAATAATACAAGTAAATTGACTTTCTATTATGAAAAGCACCTGAAAAGTGGGAATACTATTTAAGGGATAAAATGGTCATTTTACCACTAGAGTGAGAAAGGAGTTAAAATGAGCCTAAGGGTAGAGAAACATGTAAACAACCTTTAAGGGGTAAGAGGAGAGAAAATCAAGAATTAGAGCTGAGTGGGCTCTACCTTAGGTCTGTCATGTTACAAGTGCCAAGTAGACCTAATAAACCACTATGCGATGGTTTTGACTCATTGTGCAATGGTTTCAACCCACTGGATAGCAATTTCGTGTCCCTTGTGATGGTTCTTTCTAGAACACCATTATAAGAGTTCAAATTCGACTCTAACTCTACTTTTGACTCTCTAAAATTGTACTTTCCTACTAGGATCATGTCATATAGTTTTAGATCAGCCTAAATATCATTATTGGAGTTGAAAAAATATCTAAACACTTTAGTTTGAAGCCTATAAATAGCTTTTTTCTATCCACAATCACATGAACACAATATTAAATAGACATAAAAAATATTGAAGGAAGAGATACAATGTTCAAAAGAGAGTTTCTTAAGCTCTTTCATTAGTTCTTAAGAGAGTCGATATCCTAAAATCACTAATTTAAAATATTGTTTTGAGTTTAGAGATATTTTGAGAGTGTTACTTCCATTCGAGGGAGTTCTGCAAGAAAGCTTTCTCACAATATCGATACTCTTCACTCATAATTCATTGGTTTTCTAGAAGCATCATTATTAGTAAGTTTTGAGGGCTAGAATTTGCATTATTCATCATAAAAAGTATGTTTTCTTTAGCTTTATATGGTTAATTGCATTTAAAATCAAGTTTTCTTTCAAAACATGATTAAATGAAAGCTAATATCATAAATATGAATTTGATTATTCTTCACATGATTTCATACAATGATAGTTGTTAGATATGTGTTTTTCAAGTTGCTATCATTTTTATTACATCCTATATAAGTGATGATGCAATTATAATGATGCATATTGACGTAGTTATATGGATGAAAATTTCATATTATAAATTATTACGAATTTCTTATGTAACTTCATTACAATTTTATTGCTTTTATATATGATATGAATCTTAGATCTTAAGAATATTGTATTACATTAGAAAATTATGGTCTTATTAAGTAATATGGAGAATGCATATGGATTACTAGGCATATGATTAATAAGTGTTGCAAACAACTTAGTTCTTTGAAGATCAATGACTTAGTCCTTATCTTAGCATAAAACACTTATGCCAATCTCATTGATTCTCGATCTACATTAAGTGGTGACTCCTGACTTCTATCGCGAGCTTATTTTGCTCACAGCGATGACTCCTTTGAGGAGAAGTAATATTATAATTCTCAAATTATGGTTGGCATTGAAGACTCATACGTTAGTGTTGGGACTTATATTACACCTTAAAATCGTGCAAGTCTACTCTTGAGGACACCATGAAATGTAGCTCATGTGGTTTAATGCGTAGTGGCTATGGGCCTCCCCTATCGAGTTTAACCTAAATTGTATATAGGATAAACCCTAAAACTTCTCCCTATATGCCCTATTATTGTGATTGATTTGAATTTGGTTCGTCTAGTCCAATTTGAAATTTGTCTATAACCCCTTTTATTGAAGTTGAAGATTTCCCTTTTTAGGTGGATAAAGGGTTATAACCAACTTCAAATAGATTTAACTAATGAGAGTTCAAGTTTAATGAGTAGTTTAATTGTGACGCCCCTTCTACCAACATCCGAAGATACCGAATAGGAGGAGGACCACATTATATGCCCAAGGCACCTGTAACCAACATGTTCACACTTTACCTGTATTCACATTCACATTCATATACTAGTGCAACATTCACATTTGTAACAATAAAGCTATTCACTATGTAAAAATAATTGTTTATAAAAACATATCTAAAAGCCTTTAAAGTTTGCTAAAGCCCTTGATTTACAAAACCAAATGAAATACTTATGGTAAATCATTAATAAAATAAACTAATATAAACAAAAGTTTGTATAAGGTTAATAAAATAATGAACAGATGCTTTAACAAAAGTAAATCTTATTTGCTCAACATGTAGCTACGAATCCCCACTTGTAATGCTTTCTTAATTGATTCCTGAAAGCTTAACTTGCGCATGAAAACACCATGTTAAGCAAATCTTTTTTAATGGTACATAAACTAATTATGACTACCACTAAACACACATATACAAATATATAAAGCACAAAAGCATAAATTCATATATATACATCACATAGTCGTGTAAATCATAATTTATCTCAATTTAGTGCATATATATATAGGAATGCTCATGCGTGATTTTACCTCCCTTACCTCATAGGGTATCTAGCATGATATATGGTCATGGCATTATGCATGCAAAACATTTTTAACAAACTTTTGTAAACATATCACATAAGTCATGTGTAAAGCTTAATTTTGTTAACATGCCAATATTTTGTCATACCTATTTGTCAAGTTATATGCCATTTATAGTTCAAGTCTTCATTAAATTGCCCAATGTACACTAGACCCCACTAAACTAGATAATAGGCTATATGGTGTCCCTAAGATTACATGTTCTACCAATAACACATATAGTCAATTACACAGTACTTTATGAGCTTATATGGCTATGCCCACATATTAATCAATTGTATAGTGTCCTCTAGACTTACACAGTTATACCCACTAAAAAGATCAGTTGTGCAATGCCCTCTGGACTTATGCAGTTGCACCCACTACAATAATGCCTTAAAGGCAATAAATATGTATACGCAGTACTGCTAATCACTATTGGCATGCCAATTATCCAAATGCTACCACAAGTTTAACAATACATAGTTTTTATTGAGTCATCATATTATATTTATCTATTTTATGTATAGTATGCCATGTCAAAGCCACTTGCAAATTAACATAATATGATCACGCTAGCTTAGAAACTCAATAAGTTCACATTATTCATCATACATCACATTTAACATGAATTTAAAACATGTTCAATTAACACTTGCGTGCCATATCCAAATAATATGCCTTATAATTACATTGTACATACCTCATGATATAATTAGCATTTAAGAATGTATTCAATCTCATGGTACACATAGACCATTATGCATATCATATGGGTCAATATCTCATGCTACATAAAGACATCTATTGAAATGTTCAATGTGAATTTTGGATAGCCACTCAAAAGTTGAAACACAACATTTAAAGATGTTCAAGAGTTCATACACTTGACCATTATCTTTGCTTTATTTAATGATCATCCACATATGTATGAGAAAATCAAGTAATTTTTAGTTAATATATGTTCCAAAATATTGTAAAAATCATTGGTATTAAAAGTCCTTAAAGACACTTTTTGAAAATAATCAACTAACATTTTAAAAATGTTTATTTTAAAGTCATTGATGAGGGGTCATGGCCATGAGGCCCTCAAATTTCCAAAAGCTAAACAAAATTTTATAGGGTGTAACGACGATGAGGCCTACACATCTGTAGTTCTGAAACATGATTTTCCTTCATTTTTTATAGCAAAAACTCATTCAATCAACACTAATTCATTCAGTTTTCATCACTAATTGGTTTCTAAACATTTTAGATTCTAAGGAATTTGCACATCAAATACACATCAAAATCACATAATTCAACCTCAATTTCACCAATCAATTTAACCATTTTAGTGGAATGCAAAATATGAACCTTAACTCCAATTCTATCAATTATACAACAGATAATCATGAATTAGCTTATGCATAACTCTAGAAATCATTTGGGGATGCGTAAGAAATAACTTTACTCCTCAATAATCCATTTCCCTTTTGATTTAGCCCTTGAAGCTTCTTTTCCTTCCTCTTTTCTAGTAAAAATAGTAGCCCCACAAACCAAAAGTAAGCAATACATAATCAATAGGCGGTAAAACAAAAAACGCATGAGAACTGGCAAAGTATCACTTACTTGGTGGATTAATAGAGGGAGAAGAAGATGAATAGTAGTTCTGTTGATGAGCAGAAAAGAAAAAGAGAATACGTTTCTTACTAAATGCTCATTAATTCTCCCTTTTATATGGCATTAAATGGATGGCTAGGATTGCTTGTTATCCTCCATCCAACAGTCCATATTTCATCAAATTAAGAATTCTTAAACATATCCTTTTTAAATGGCTTAAATTATATTTTAATCCTTTAAAAATTTAAAAAATATACCATTTGAGTGTTTGTTACCATAAATAAACTTTTTCCAATTATTTTTAGGTTGTTACACTAATATGAGTATAATTCATATATCCAAGTTAATATGTGAATTAAAGCCTAACTTAGGATAGAATTCTTTTTATACCTTAAAAGGAAGTAATAAAGTTGAAAGGATAGTTTGTTGCTATATATAGTTAAAGAAATAATATGCATGTCCTTATTCTAACTTTTATCAATCCTATTGTATTACATATTTTATAACTGTGTCTTTATCACTATGTATTATGTTGCAAAATATGAACCCATTTTTCACTCAAATTTGAAGGATTGCTAACATCTCCATTACTCATAAGCTTCGCACCTTTAGGTATATCAAATAGTGAACTAACCAGTCACTTTACCCTTGATGGGACAACCCGTTAGGAGGTACCTTTACTTATGAGAGCCCTTAAGCCTTTTTTTACTAAACCAAAAGCCTGTAAAGTGAGCTTTACAACTTTCCTTAGGTTGTTTGACCCTAAGAATATGCTTTTTCATTATGAATGTGATATAGGCTTATTACATTAAGCCTTGTTTTACTTGTTTGAGATAAGCTAAGCCTATTAGGCCTTTTTATTTGGGATAGGCTCAGCTTAATTTCATTTCAAATAAGACCTAAACATTATCTAATGTTTCAAGCCATTGTTATTATATGTGCTTTAAATACAGAAAATCTTTTAGGCTAAAATAGTTTGGCCCAAGCCCAGGCCTATGTGTCCCCTGATGATACTTAAGTAAGCCTACCTAGGATAGAATGACTAAACCATATGTGCGAGAGCAATAAAGTTGAAAGGCTTATTGCTTGTGTTTGTCTTTGTATACATACCTTTGTAGTAATTATATACACATGTATGGTAAGCTTACACCTTATAGTCACATGTCATGCTTATCCATGTATATCTATATCGTGCATTACCATTTGTACTTTAAGTCATGCATTCATGTACACATATATGTTGGAAACATTATGAGCTAGAATCTTATAGAAATCCATTATCTTTTTGTTCATGCATATGTGCATCCTTAATCGATGCACCATATTACATTTTTATGCTTTCACTCATGTATAACATACACCATAGAGTCATTTTATGTTCAATATCATCTCACTTAGACATAGGCACACCCTACATTGGCTTACATCACACATCATACACATGCATTGGTAGTAAGCGCCATATGTAACACCCTTTACCCATTTTGCAAAGCAACCTAATAAAGAAGTGTTACAACACATACAAATGACACATAGTAGAACGTACAAATACAATTTAAAAGTAAAAGAAAATGTAAGGTAAAAAATTTTGTTTTAATTTTCTTTATGAGAAATATCTCATTACCATTTAAAATTTAGTTGGCGTTTTGAAAACTTTTAACATAAAGGTTTATCATGTTAAAAATTTGGCAACATAACGGCTGTCTAGGGTACTATCTAAAATTTTGACCTGTAAAAAAAAACTTTAACAAAATCACAATATATCATTAAACTTCAATTTCATATGCTCAATTACATAATAACATAATTTCTTAAAACCCAAGCTTTGATTGTGCAATTATAAGCCAAATAGTAACATCGAGCCAAAATTCCACTTATCACATATATGCACACATTTACACATATTTTGTATTTAGTAATTACTAATTACTTTTAGTTATAGTACCTCATTAGTTTTTGTAACTTCCATTTAAAATAACATTATACATACTTAACAATTACTATTATATATACAATATAAACATAAACAAATCAAGGTATCTAAGGATTCTCTATCCTTTATGCATTGTTTCTTTTATATTTCCTAATGCAGTATCCAACTTTATATCTTTTTGCTGAAACCTATGCAAAAGAAAAACTCTACGCTGAGCCAAATCACTAAGCATTGCATATACAAGTCTAAATGACTGAAATATATATATATATGTGTGTGTGTGTGTGTGTGTGTATGTGTGTGTGTGTCTGTGTGAATAATTCATTAAAATAACATCTCATAAAAGCAATGTAGAACATACTCGTATATTAAGTCATACATATCACCAATAATTATGTTAACATTTGAAGATAAGAGCACTAAATTATGTCTCAAACAAGTTAATTAATATATGTATACGAATTATGATATATAAATAATACCTATAATGAATCCTTGGTGAGTGTGTAAGCATGTCATTGGTATCATATGAAATCACATACATGTCTCCAAACACATATCTTATATTCATGATGGTCCAGTTAAATAATTAACCATTTACTTTAATTATTATTATTTTAGGCCCATTTCTTCCTAGACATATGTGTGGTACCCGGATAATGGGACTAATGAAATAGTTAAAGGTATAGATAAAATAGCTGATGCTATAGATAAATAGCTGAAGCTGTAAATAAAATAGCCGAAGCTATAGATAAAATAGTTGAAGCTATAAACAAAATAGTCGAAGCTATAATGATATGTAGATCTGCTAGTGTCCTTTAGTTGGCATGCTACATTATCCTAAAGGCATTTATATATCCTAAGTATAAATAGGTCTATATATAATTACACATCAAATTTCAAATTAGCCTTTTTAACACGTACCAAATGTCTTCATATGCATATCATATGTCGTATGCTTTTTGCATGTCATATAATCAAATTGGCTATAAAGCTCTCTTTTCTCTAAACAAGTATTTATCTCATCTTAAGTGAGATTATTCCATATTTTCAAGTGTACATGGCTTTTCAATTACGATGACCATATTTACTTATTTATTTATGTAAATAAATCCCATGCTTAATACTTGTTAATGTTAGATATGTATGCCCTAAAGAATATTTCTAAGCACTTTTCTTATGTACATGATATTTATTTATCTTTATTTATCTAAGGCAATCTTTATTATTCAGTACTTATGAATCATTGCTTTCATTTGTTTCTCTAAAACTTAAAATAATTAATAAAGTCCTTAGTATAAAATACACAATGTAAAGGAAATCATGAAAAGTTCATGATGTGAGATTCTTATTACATGCAAATGTGTTCATACCTAAAATATCCCTTGTTAAAATATTGACAAGACAGGACATTATCAATGCAGTTAAAACTAGCACATGTTATACTTTTTGACTAGGTCAAGTAGTAATTCTCGTAAACTGTAAACATGAGATGTTTAAAGTTTACATTCGATGCTGTTTTGAGAATGGAGTACATTAGAGATCTAACTATGAGATGATCACATAGATATTTAATTTATATCAGTGATTTAATCATATTATTGCAATTGTGCAAATATCCTAGGACGTGAGATCATTAAGGTTACCTTGGATGTGGAACACTATACTTTGACATAGTAGCTTATTTTTCACCAAGAGGCATTCATAGCATGGTGATTAAGCATAGTTAAAGTATTCAAAGATAGTTAAATGATGAATAATGGATTCACCACTCCAAATTTATATAGTGGAGTTTATTTCACTGATCCTTGTAATTGACTTTGTTTAGGTGTCTTTAGCTAGAGCAGTATGCATATATGAATGAGATTCACTTATGCATTATAAGAACAAATGTTCAAAGTACAAGATCTAACATAATCACAGTTTTATTATATGTACATTCAGTCTAGCATTGAGTTGACTTAAGTTCAAAATCATACCTGATGAAATAAAGCATGGTGAACGGATGAATTACATAGTAATTGGCTATAAAAGGGTATAAGTAAAAAACAACTGAATTTCT
>CANXYI012025043.1:0-14722 GCA_948208565.1 Hura crepitans
CCAATAACTCATTTAGACTATTAACCTTATTATTATTGATTTCCCAGTCCAATTTTACCATTAGACTATATGTTAAGACAAAGTGCATATAAGTTACCATAACTTTGCCCACGATCACAAAGTTACTATTCATATAGTCAGTTTTTGTAATTGATACTATTCATTTGGTCAATTCCATTTTCTCTATCTCTCATAATTCCATCCATAACAACTTTATTTACCCTCATTATTTCATACCTCATTTTATGTACCCTACTCACACTTTAAGTTCCATAATCACACTATAAATGTTGCCATAATATATCTCACCACTACATTATTAATTCATCCCATTCTCATGCCAATTAGAACACCATTAATACCTATTTTCATTTGTGCATTCTACACTCCATTTGCATGCCATTTCCACACATTACTTCCCATACATAACTTCACGCATACCATATCCCATCCTACATACCTTTCGGCCTAAACATGGACATACCTCTTTATGCAAATTTCTTCCTAATTTAACATACCAATCTTATTATTTTCATGCAATTACATCCAAATACCCATATTTTACCAAAACATCATACACACACCTATAATTTTACACTTCCATATAAGGTTTATGCACACAAACATGGCATACATATAAGACATATTAAATTTAACCTATTCCACATACCTAGGGTGTGAGAACACCTTTTTCTCCACCACTTTTTGCCTTGGTTTCTTGGTGTTCCTCACTTGGATGGTGAAACCCTAACATACACAAATCTCACCTAAAAAAAATTCCCAAAAATAATCTAGAGCTCCAAATGAAAGTCTAAAACTATAGGAATTCTTAGAATACCCTAATCTACCTATACCAAAAACAAAAAGTGAGGTTGGGACACTTACACACAAATTGGTCACTATTTACACAAGTGGTGCATCTCTTAAATTAGGCTCCTTTTCTCAATTTTCTTTGAGGAATTGACATACATGGATGATAGAGGTTTAATTTCCTATAATTTATTTAAAGTTTAGAGGAGAGAGGAGAGAGAAAATGAAGAATTTGATGGGTAAAAATAGAGGGTGGTGTCGGCTTTGGTGGGTTCTTGAGGTTAAAGATGATTTGATGGCACATGTGGGGTGTTCAGATGTGTAACCCCTTAAGTATGAAGGCTTGGTTGCTTAAAATCATTACCAATGGCAATCCAATGGCTAGGATTCGCTTTATGTCACTTTTGGCTTCAGAAATTCACAAAAAACTCTATGGGCCTCAAAAAATTCCCATTTCAATTTTAAAAATCCTTGATTAGTGTAACTAGGGCCCACATAAAATTTCAAGTCAAAATTAAATAGTTGACTTTTTGGCACTATTCACCTGCCAGAATAAGATATTTAGAAAAAATATCTATCGACCTCAAAAAATTATAATTCCTTCTCCATCATACTCATTGGAATTTTTGAGGTTTAAGGTATGGTATTTTTTAGTCCGTCCGGACACATCCCAAGGCTGTCCTGACCCAGACTCATTTTATCTCCTCAATCACTAGTTCTTGACTTGAAATGATTTATTGGTTTTGCTAAATTTTTAAATTCATTCGTTTTCCCCATCAAAGTTTTATGACTAATACACTAGTCATCGGACTCGTAATGATGGCCCACACCACGAGGAATATCACTCGGGCCCAGAAAGGTACTATTCATAAGACCTTGACTATAGGCATTACAATTCTTCCTCTCTTAAGAAATTTTGTCCTCGAAATTAGCTGAGGTAAAGAGATGAGGATACTGCATTCGTATCTGCTCCTCATTTTCCCACATTGCCTCCATTATGTTGTGGTGCTTCCATAATACTTTCACTAATGGAATTAACTTGTTTCCTAACTGCTTCACTTCCTTAGCTAGGATCTGCACTGGTTCTTCCTCGTATGTCAAATCTAGTTGTACTTGTATCTCTTCAGCAGCTATTACATGTGATGGATTTGATCGGTACTGCCTTAACAAAGATATATGAAAGACATTATGTATCTACAATAAATTAGGTGGCAAGGCCAATTTATAAGCTAAGGGACCCACTTTTTTAGTGATCTCATAATGTCCGATGAATCTAGGGCTAAGTTTCCCTTTTCTTACCAAACCTGAGCATTTTCTTCCATGGTGATACTTTTAAGAACACATGTTCACCAACTTCATATTCAATATCACACCTTTTTAGGTCTGCATATGATTTCTGCCTATTCGATGTTGCTTCCAATCTTTCTCTAATAACTTTAACTTTCTCCTCAGCATCTCAAATCAAGTTAGATCCAACAATTCTACTTTCTCCTACTTCACTCTAATAGAGAGGAGTCCTACATCGGTGACCATACAAGGCTCCTTATAGTGCCATGCCTAAACTAGCCTGGTGGTTGTTGTTGTAGGCAAATTCAGCCAATGCCAGATACTGGTCCCAATTGCCTTTAAATTCAATGGCATAGCTTCTCAGCATATCTTCCAACAATTGTATAACCCTCTTAGATTGACCATCTGTCTGTGGGTGGAACATAGTACTGTATGTCAATCGAGTACCCAAAGCTTCCTATAACTTCTTCCAAAACCTTGAAGTAAATCTCGGGTCCCGATATGAGATTATGGCTATTAGCACTCCATGTAACCTCATAATCTAATCAATGTATAGTCTGGCCTGTTTCTCTAAGGAGTAATCCATCCGCATAGGTATAAAGTGGACTATTTTTGTCAGCTTATCCACGATCACCCAAATGCCATCACACATGTTCTTAGTCATAGACAATCCCATGAAAAAATCTATGGTGATATTCTCTCATTTCCATTCCGGAATTGCAGTCAGGTGGAGCAATCTAGAAGGAACCTGGTGTTCTACTTTCATCTACTGACATGTCAAGCAATGAGCTAAGTACTTAGCTACCTCTCATTTCATTCTTGGCCACCAATAATGAGGATTCAACCCAAGATACATCTTTGTACTTTCTAGATGCATAAAGTATGGAGCCTCATAAGCTTCCTTCAAAATCTACAGTCTAAACTCATCACGTCAGGCACACATAGCCTGTTCTGATAGTATAGGCTTCCGTCCCTAGCTAACTCAAACCTTACTACCTTCCCTTGTAATGCTTGACTATCAAGGTTTTATGAACAGTACCTCTGGGGCCCGAGTGATGTTCCCCGTAATGTGGGTCATCATTATGAGTCCAATGATTGGCATATTGGTAATAAAACTTTGACAGGCCTAAAAATAGGGAAAAAAAATGAAATAAAAAAATATAGCCGAACAAATAAATCATATTAGGTCAAGAACTAGTGGATTAGGAGATAAAATAAGGTCGGGAAGAGATAGCTCCGGATGTGCCCAAATGGTCTCATAAATACCATATCTTAAAACTCAAAAATTTCACTGAGTATGATAAAGGAGGAATTAAAATTTTCTAAGGTCAATAGATATTTTTTCTAAATATTTTATTCTAGCAGGTGAATAGTACTAAAAAGTCAACTGTTGAATTTTGACTTGAAATTTTATGTGGGCCCTAGTTACACTAATTGATATTTTTTAAAACTAAAATGAGAATTTTTAGAGGCCCAGAGAATATTTTGTGAATTTTCGAAGCTAAAATGGACATAAAATTAATTTTAGTCATTTGGTGGCCATGTGGGCCAATGCAAAGCAACCAACCCACCAAATTAAAAGGGGTTACACATGTAAATCACCACACATGTGCAACATTCATCTTCTTCCTTAAGAACCATCAAAAGCTGGCGTGAATCACCATTAAAACCTAAAAAAATGCTTCATTTCTCTCTCCTTTAAACTTTATGAAAAAGATAGGGAAATAAACCTCCATCATCTCTGGACTCCAATTCCATAAAGAATTTGAAGAAAAGAGCTACAAATTGGGAAATTCACCACTTGGATGAATAGTGACCAAAGTGAGTTTAAGTGGTCAAATCCTATTTTTTTTATTTTTGTTATAGGTAGATTAAGTTATTCTAAGCATTCCTATAGTTTTAGATTTTAAATTGGAGCTTTAAATATTTTTTTAGAATTTTTCTAAGTAAAAAATGTTGTATGTTTAGGGGTGCCATAACAAGTGAGAGAAACCAAGAGAAAAAAGCTAGAAGTGGTGGAGAAAAGGGTGTACACAGACCCTAGGTATGTGGAATAAGCTAAATTTAATGTGGCTTACGTGTATGATTCATTTTTATACAATATCTTGTATGGAAGTGTATGACATTAGGTGCATGTATGGCATTTAGGTGAATTAGTGTCATAAAATGGCTAATGGCATTGAATTAATAAGTTTTGTGTGATTATTTGGAAAGAATTGCATGCATATGTGTGGGTTACATGCTTGGCCGAAGGTGTGCATTATAGGCCATAATGTGTATAATAATGATAATGGCAATTCTAGTGAGGAAAATGTGAAGCTAGAAACGAATTCTTGTGGTAATATAATAACATGAAATTGAGCATTGTGAGATGTGTATGGTGTATGAATGAATATGTAAATATAATATGGAAACTTGAACTTGGTATGTGTTGGTATAAGTCAAGGCTTAAAATGCAAAAATGGCCAAATGAATAGTATCAGTTATGAAAATTGACCAAATGAATAGTAACAGTCTTGTAAAGTTACCAAATGAATAGTAACTTTGCAACTGCAAATGAGATTTTGGCAATTGTGTGCATTTTGCCATAAACGTAACCAAATGGTAAAGTCAGAGTTTAAAATATAAAATAATAAGAATTTAACAGTCTAAATTAGTCCTTAGCCCATTAATTAAACATCCACTGGATGGGTTGATCGATTAACTAGAGAGTAGCAGTTGCTAGGCAGTTGGTCCTTTTGGGACCCACTACTGTGTGTTGATTATGGTAGGTGCAGCCACCGAGGTTCTCAAAATGAACCCTGCACTATTGGATATTAGGAGGTCCACTTAGGTTGGTCCCTGCTACCCTTTTATCTATCTGTGGATATTAGGAGTGGTCTACAGATGGGTCCCTACTATCCACCCTTTGTGATACTGATGTGAATTGTAGATATTGGGAGTTGTCTATAGACGGGTCCCTACTATCTGCTAGTCCGGTATTAGAAGTGGTCTACGAACTAGTCCCTGCTATTGGGCGAGGTAGGTGCAGCTACCTAGGTCCTAAAAGTGGGCCACTACACAAGATAGTCCTGCTATCTGATGTCTTAAAGAGTTGTCTGTCTGTCGTGGGCCTTTAATAATAATAACACTATCAGATAAGCTATTTGGATAACATAACTTAAACATACACTGGACTTAGAAGACTTAGGATAAACATGAATATACACTAAACATTACATATTACTTGTATGCTTGGTAGACATATTTTATTTGGCTTATTCCACCACTAAGTTTCATACTCAGTGTGTCGGTGTTCTAATGTGCAGGCTATAGATGGAGCGATGGTCAGCATGGTCAGCACTAAATGTCACTAGTGTAGCTGCCATAGAGTCCTTTGGTACTTTTTGTCTTTCTTTTTGAGTTTTGTAGATATGCACTCGTGTATATAGATGAACTATAGGTTATGGGATGTTTGTAAAGATGAACTGATAAATTGAAATCCATGAACAGTTTTGTATGTTAATGAGAATCTGGTTATGCATGCTTATGTGCTGATGGGTCTATGACCCTATAATTCTTGTAGATGTGGATATTGTTGAAGTTTTGTTGTGATCCAGAGGACTAGAGGGTCCAAAGGGGATGTGGTTGTAAAATGAGATTAGAAGTGTTTTTCTTTGCAGGTTAATTTGGTGTTAGTTGCTAGGGTAGCCATTATACTACCTGATTTTCTATAATTGTTTGACAGGGTTGATTTAGAGTTTTAATGGACTAAAATAAGACGTAATAAAAGGATAATTAATCAGAAATGAAACAAGGGCATTTTGGCTAAAGTTGGTCAAACTTAGGTAGAAGTTAAACGAAAGGCCTCTAGGGAAATCCAAGGATGGGTAACCTTAACATGAAGTGGAATGCCTTGCTTGTTTCAAGTAGAAATGGGTAAGGGATGATACATCCCCTCTTTGACTTTACCCATAGTCTACACTAAGTGAGTATCTCTTAATTGAGCCTTTTTCACTTGCTGTCTAAAATCAGCCTTAACTTGCAAGTCAGCCAACACTGCACCTTTCGCTATGTACTCCACTCTAGCATGCATCAACTTCAGTGAAGATATCATCTTCTGGCTCAAAGCATCTGTAACTACATTTGCTTTTCCTGGATGATAGTCGATTAAGCAGTCATAGTCATTGATCAACTCCATCCATCATTATGGTCTTAAATTTAACTCCTTTTATGTAGGCAAATACTTCAAGCTCTTATAAACTGTGTAGATGTATCATTTCTCCCCGTATAGGTAATGTCTCAACACCTTTAAAGCAAAGACAAACTGCAAGTTCCAAGTCATGTGTGGGGTAATTCCTCTCATGAGTCTTCAACTATTTGGAGGCATAAGCAATTACCTTTCGTTTTTGTAGCAACACATAACCAAGTTTGTTGTGCGATGCATCACTATAAATCAAAAACTCCTTACCCTATTCTAGCTAACTTAAGATAGGTGCTTCTATCAGCATCTGCTTTAATATGTCAAAACTAGCTTGGCACTTGTCATCCCACTCAAACTTCACATCTTTTATGATTAATCTTATTAGTGGAACAACAATCATTAAGAAACCTTTTACGAACCTCCAGTATTAATCTGCCAATCCTAGGAAGTTTCGAATCTCAATCACATTCCTAAGAGGATTCCACTCCAACACTGCTTTAACCTTACTCGGGTCCACCCTAATACATTCAGCTGAGGTAATGTGACCCAAGAATGCTACTTCTTCTAACCAAAACTGATATTTGCTAAGTTTTTACGTATAGTTGCCTCTCTCTTAAGGTCTGCAATACAATCTGAAGATGTTGCTCATGTTCCTCCTGGGTTCTAGAGTATACCAAGATGTCTTCAGTAAATACAACCATGAACTGATCCAAGTATGGCTTGAAAATTCTGTTCATCAAGTCCATAAAGGTTGCCAGGGCATTAGTAAGCCAAAATAACATCACTAAGAACTCATAATGCCTATATCGTGTCCTGAAGGTAGTCTTAGGGATATCACTTTCCTTAATCTGTAATTAATGGTACCCTAACCTCAAGTCTACCTTAGAAAAGACACTGGCACCCCATAGTTGATCAAAAATATCATCAATCCTAGGCAACACATGCTTGTTCTTAATTGTTACCTTGTTCAATTACCTATAATCGATACACAATTAGAGTGATCCATCTTTCTTTTTCATAAATAACACAGAGGCTCCCTAACGAGAGACACTAAGCCTGATAAAGCCTTTATCTAGTAACTCCTGCAATTGCATTTTCAATTCTTTCAGTTCTCTTAGGGATATCCCATAAGAAGTAATAGACATTAGGTTTATACCAGGATATACCTCGATCTCAAAGTTTAACTCCCAATGTGGTGGCAATCCTGGCAACTTATCTGGAAACATGTCTGGAAAATCAGACACAATAAGTATCTGATCTAAGCTAGGGGCTTGTACACTAGTATCTATCATAGAAGCTAAGAAAGCTTCACACCCCTTTTGTATGAGTCTCTTGGCTATTATAGCAGAAATCACATTATGCAAGGAATCTCTGTTACCCATAACAATCACCTCTCGCCTATTTGGGGTCTAAAGACTTAACCTCTTCCTCTCACAATCAATAACTACTCGATGCTCTAACATCCAGTCCATACCTAGTATGACATCAAACTCATGGAAGGGTAACTCTATCAGATATGCTGGGAAGGTCTAATCATGTATCATTAGAGGACAGTGTTGATAAATAATGTTCACTATCACACTTTGACCTATCAGGTTGCTCACTTGAATATCTAGAACTATAGGTTTTGGTTCAAGGCCTCTATCTCTAGCTTGTATGGTGCATATATACGAGTGTGTGGATCCAAGATTTATCAAAGCTAGTACAAAAACATCAAGTAAAGAGAATGTACCAGCTATAATGTCCGAAACCTCTACTTCCTCCCGAGAATGAATGGCATACTGTTGTGTTGGAGCTTTCGTCTTAGGTCTGCCCCTCTAGGTAGTGGTAGCCTGCTCTTATCTCAGTTGCCTCAGAGGTCTACTGGCTGTAGCTGCAATAGATGCTTGTGTCTGCACAGCTTCTAGCTGCTTCTGAGGGCACTCCCTTGGTAATGGTCTCGAGCTCCATAGATAAAGCATTCACCCCTCCTGTATTGTCAACACTAGCCCCAGTGCTTCCTCTAGTAGCTTTCACAAGTTGGTGGTGCACTCCTAGCAGTGGACACAGGTGCATTAGAAGCCTACTGTGATAGAGGTGGTTGAGGTCTAGAAGAATTCCCTTGACTAGTCCTATGTGAAGGGGCTTGCCTTTGCGACTGCTGGCTCTGCTACCTTTAAGACTACTGACCCTGCTGCAAGTCCCTCTACCTCTTGCTCCCACCTAGAGCTGAACTAGTCTGGCTTGCTATGAAAGGCCTCTTCCTCTAGAACAATTCTCTCTTCTCCTGCAGCATTTCTTCCATATCATAAGCTGCTGCAACCAACTCAGAGAAATCTCAAATCTTTAGGGTCGAGATCTACATTTTGATCTCCACATTGAGGCCCTTCTCAAACCTCTTACACTTCTCCTCATCATCTGGTAAGAACTCAACTGCATACCAGCTCAGATGGTCAAAGTCATTCTCATATTTTGAAATTGACCTCCTGCCCTATTTCAGGTCGAAGAACTCTTATCTCTTTTTATCTCTATAGGAATTAGGGATATATCTCTTCTTAAATTCTTTTAGGAAGAACTCTTAGGTTAGATCAGCTATGGTCTTTCTCTTTTTTAGCCTCTCCCACCAATGATAAGCTTCTTCTTGAAGTAGAGATGTAGCACATTTTAGGTGTTCTCCCTTGGGACACTCTAGTTCTTCCAATATTCTGGTGGTTAGCTCCAGCCAGTATTTTACTTTTGCTACATCATCCTCCTTAGAACGAAGGAAATCAATCCCATCTTTCTAACTCTCTCTAAATATGTCTTATATGGGACTAAAAGTGCTGGTGGAGGTGGAGGAGCAACAACCACTGGGATTAGAGCTAGTGCTGGGGCTGGTGCTGCAGTATGTCTCAGTAAATCTACAATCTGCTACAGCAATGCAGGTAAGGCCTGTACCTGAGGCTGAGGCTGAGGTAGCGGCTAGTGGGTAGCATCACTTGGCTCTAGAGTGGCTACACTCACCTCTAGTTTATGTATAGTGGTCGATGCATGACTAGCTACCTCTTCCCTTTACTCAAGTGGGGTTTGCTCACTCATCATACTAAACTATCTCAGAAATAATCATCAACATCAGACAGTGTAGCTTGACTCAAAATAATACCCTAAACTCATGCACTCATGTATATGATGCCTATAAACACCTAAACTTGCTCTGATACCACTAAATATAACATCCCCTACCCATTTCTACCTGATGCAGGCAAAGTGTGCTACTTCCCGCTGAGGCCACCCATCCTTAAATTTCTCCAAGGGCTTTTCATTTAACTTCTATCTAAGTTTGACCAACTTTGACTAAACATGCCCTTATTCTATTTCTAATTAATTATCCCCTCATTTTGCCTATTTTAGTCCTTTAAAACTCCTAATTGACACTATCAGACAATTACAAAAAATTGGGTAGCGTAATCCCCCTATTAAACCTGTAGAAAAGAACACTTCTAAAGGCAACTCTTCAATATACCTACATCTAGACCCTTCCAGTCCTCCAAATCACCACAACCATCCGTAATGTACACATTTCATAGATCATAGGGTTATAGACCCATCAGCACACAATCATGCATAAACAAATTTATATTACTATGTAAAACTGTACATACATGTCAATTTTGGTTGAACAGACATCCCATAACCCATAACATCTCTATATACATGAGTGCATCTATACAAAACTCAAAAAGAAAACAAAAGGTACCAAGAGAATTGATAGTAGCTACACCGATGATGTCTGGTGATGACTATCACTCCATTTACTACCTGCACATCAAAACACCGACACGCTGAGTATGAAACTCAGTGGTAGAATAAGCAAAATATAATATGTCCGTCATGCATATAAGCTACATGCAACTGTCAGGGTACATCATGTTTATCCTAACTCTTCTAAGTCTAGTGTTCTTGTAAATTCTATTATTTATATATATTGTCAGTCTAGTTTATTACTATTAAAGGCCCATGATAGACATACATCTCTTTAAAACATCGGATAGTAGGACTATCCTGTGCAGTGGCCCACTTTTGGGACCTAGGTAGTTGTACCTACCTCTCTCGATAGTAGGGATCAGTCCATAGACCTCCCAATATTGGACTAGCAGATAGCAGGGATCAGTTCATGGAACTCCTAATATTTATAAATCACATCACAATCATCTCGGGTGGATAGCAGGGTCAGCCCTATGGGACCTCTCAATATCCATAGATAGATAGATGGGTAGCAGGGATCAGCCCAAGTAGACCTCCTAATACCCTACTATGCAGGGTTCATCTAAGAACCTCAATGGCTATACCTACCATAACCAACACACAACAATGGCCCCAGAAGGACCAAGCTACCTATTAGTTGCTAACTCCCTAGTTGATCGATCAACCCATCCAATGGGTGTCTAACTGATGAGCCAATAACTAATTCAGACTATCAATCTTAATATTTTAAATTTCCAAATCTAATTTTACCATTAGGTTATGTGTTATGACAAAATGCACACAAGTTACCATAACTTTGCCCATAATCGTAAAGTTACTATTCATATGTTCAATTTCTACAATTGACACTATTTATTTAGTCAATTCTATTTTCTCAATCTCTCATAATTCCATCCATCTCAACTTTATTCACCCTCATTATTTCACACCTCATTTCATGTAGCCTACTCACACTTTAAGTTCCATAATCACACCATAGCCATAATATATCTCACCACTACATTATTAATTCATCCCATTCTCATGCTAATTAGAGCACCATTAATACCTATTTTCATTTGTGCATTCTACACTCCATTTGCATTCCATTTCCACACATAACTTCCCATACATAACATCACACATACCATACCCCATCCTACATACCATTCGGCCTAAACATGCACATACCTCTCCATGCAAATTTCTTCTTAATTTAACATACCAACCTTATTATTTTCATGCCAATTACATCCAAATACCCACATTTTACCAAAACATCATACACACACCCACAATTTTACACTTTTATACAAGGTTTATGCATATAAACATGGCATACATATAAGACATATTAAATTTTACCTATTCCACATACCTAGGGTGTGAGAACACCCTTTTCTCCACCACTTTTAGCCTTGGTTTCTTATTATTCCTCGCTTGGATGGTGAAACCCTAACATACACAAATCTCACCTTAGAAAAATTTTCAAAAATAATCTAGAGCTCTAAATGAAAGTCTAAAACTATAGGAATTCTTAGATACCCTAATCTACCTATATGAAAAATAAAAAGTGAGGTTGGGACACTTACACACAAATTGGTCACTATTCACACAAGTGGTGTATCTCCCAAATTAGGCTCCTTTTCTCAATTTTCTTTGAGGAATTAATATCTATGGATGATGGAGGTTTAATTTCCTATAATTTATGTGAAGTTTGGAGGAAGTAGGAGAAAGAAAATGAGGAATTTGATAAGCAAAAATGGAGGGTGGTGTTGACTTTGGTGGGTTCTTGAGGTTGAAGATGATTTGGTGGCACATGTGGGGTGTTCAGATGTGTAATCCCTTACGTATGAAGTCTTGGTTGCTTAAAATCATGACATATGGCAATCCAATGGCTAGGATTCACTTTATGTCACTTTTGGCTTCGAAAATTCACAAAAAAATTCTTTGGGCCTCTTAAACTTCCCATTTTAGTTTTAAAAATCCTCAATTAGTGTAACTAGGGCCCATGTAAAATTTCAAGTCAAAATTCAACAGTTGACTTTTTGGTATTATTCACCTGTCAGAATAAAATATTCCAAAAAAAAATCTATCGACCTTAGAAAATTATAATTCCTTCTCCATCATACTCATTGGAATTTTTGAGGTTCAAGATATGTATTTTTGAGTACGTCTAGGCACATCCTGAGGTTGTCCTAGCCCAGACTCATTTTATCTCCTCAACCACTAGTTCTTAACCCAAAATAATTTATTGGTTCTGCTAAATTTTTAAATTCATTCATTTTCCCTATTTTCAGGCCTATCAAAGTTTTATGACCAATACGCTAGTCATCGAACTCGTAATGATGGCTTGCACCACGGGCAACATCACTCGAGCCTAGAAGGTACTATTTATAAGACCTTGACTACGGGCGTTACAATCTCCCACCTCCATTTTCTTATCAAAGTTGATGACACCCATCGAAGAATAGCCTCCACCATTTTTTTCATTTATCTACACCAATTCTCCACCAAACCTCATAAATTTTATATGGAAAAATACCTCCATGCTCAATAGAATATCATCCAAGTGAGAAAACTCAAAAACAAACTCTTAAATGGATGATATAAGTATTAAGTGAATAGTGACTTTTTGGTGTGTAAGTGTTATTTTAACAATCCAAAAATTTAACTCTCATGAATAGTACTTCTCAGGATGAATAGTGTTTCTCGAGACTCGACTCGCACTAAACATACTAACGGGAAGTATTAATTACAAGATAATTTGGGGTAAAGTTTAAAGCTAATATGAAGTTGTTCGGATGTTTAAAAATGCTAATTAAAATTTTACGGCAGTGTCATCTGAATAGTGCCACAGGCAAAACTGAACCATAAAATAAATTAAAATTTGCTCAAAATAATCTAAAAATATTACAACCTAATACTCAAATATTCCAAATAGGCTAATGGCTTTGGAATCGGAATTTTCTGAGTTCAGGAACTATTTTTACCTAATTTTTGTGAAAGAAAATAAATTAATTTTTTGGGTTATTATTGAAATTGGACACAAGATTTTAAGAGGATTTAAGGATTGAATTTAGGGAATTTTATGGATAGGAATGAAGGAAAAGCCATTTTTCTATCAGTTATAAAAAATTTTTGAAGTAAAGAAAAATAATATTTTTGAAAACTATAAAAAGGGTAACTTTGCCATCCACCCTCACACACCACACAACATCACTCCCTCCTCCAAAAGCCCAAAATTTTTGCCACTCTCCCTCTCTCCCTTCTCATATTGATTTCTCTCTCCTCAGAGAGACCCACTACGAAATCTTATACTTGAAACAACGAGCATTTTGAGATGAGTCCATGGACACCAATTTCATCCTGAACGGTGAAGCATTTCGAGAGAAAAGTCAAAGAGAAAGCTGAGGTGAATAGTGACACACTCTCTCCCAAGATTTATGTTTTTGCAAATTTTATTTTTTACAGGTTCTTAAGAAGTCATAGAGTATGTATCTAGGCTCAAAATATTTTTCCAACCTTTAGATTATTTTATATTATTTTTTAAATTTTGTACTCGTTTGAATTTGTAAGTGAAATGACAACTCGAGCCTCCCAAGGTAAGGAGAAGGTGTGAGCCGACTTCGGAGCTCCTGTACATCTCTGTTAAGTAAGTGTAATCACTTTAAATTGACTTAAGGGCAACTGGGATAACTATTTGCCATTGGCAGAATTTGCTTACAACAACAATTACCAAGCGAGTTTGGGTATGGCTCCTTATGAGGTGTTACATGGGAGACGATGTAAAACTCCCTTATGTTAGAGCAAATTAAGTGAGCATAAGCTTATTGGACCTAATTTGGTTAAGGATGCTGAAGAAAAGGTGAAGATTATCAAAGAAAGACTAAAGGCTGCTTTAGATAGACAAAAATCCTATGCGAAGTTGAAGAGAAGAGATATTGAGTATGAGGTTCACGATAAGGTTTTTCTAAAATTATCTCTATAGGAAAAGGTGTTGAGGTTTGGTATGAAAGGGAAGTTGAGTCCGAGGTTCATTAGGCCATACGAGATCACAGAATGTGTGGGACCATTGGCCTACAGACTAGCTTTACCTCCAGAGTTGTAGCAAATTCATGATGTGTTTCATGACTCGATGCTGAGGAGATATAGATCGGACCCTCCACATGTTTTGATAGCTGATAAAGTGGAGATAAAGACTTATTTGTCATATAAAGAAGAACTTATCGGTATTCTAGCTAAAGTGGTCAAGGAATTAGGGAATAAGATGTTGCCGTTGGTGAAAGTCTTATGGCGACACCACAAATATGGAAGAAGCTACTTGGGAAAGTGAGGCTTAGATGCAGGAACAATACCTATAGCTATTTGAATCAGGTATGTCAATGAGGACATCTTTTCTAAGAGGGGAAGAAATGTAACAATCCAAAAATTCGACTCTCATGAATAGTACTTCCTAAGATGAATAGTGCTTCCCTAGATCTAAGTTGCACAAAGTGTGCCGACAGGAAGTATTAATTACAAGAGAATTTTGGGTAAATTTTGAAGCCAATCTGAATTTGTTCGAATGGTTAAAAATGCTAATTAAAATTTTACGGTAGTGTCTAGTGAATAGTACCACAGGCAAAGTTGAACCGTAAAATAAATTAAAAGTTGCTCAAAATAATCTGAAAATATTACAACTTGATACTCAAATATTCTGAATAGTCCAATGGTTTTGGAACCGGATTTTTTTGAACT
>CANXYI012025059.1:0-12696 GCA_948208565.1 Hura crepitans
TATATATATATATATATATATATATATATATATATATATATATATAACTAATTGTGAATGTATAATAGAAGTATGTAAATATAAATAATTAGTTATAAAGTGAATAAAATAAAGATATATGGGAATTCTTAAATTGCAATAAGTATATGCTTATTATAATTGCAAATAGGAAATAGTTGTACCTTGTAAGAAAGATGTAATTAGAAATGTAATAATAAGAAAGATTAGATAAAGATGTAATTAGAAATGTAATAACAAGGAATATTAAGTGCTATTATGAATTTATATGTATACGAATTTGATAACTAACCTAATATGATAAGTTATTTATATGTGTGTGTGTGTGTGTGTGTGTGTGCATACTAAAATTTAAGATAGTTTAATTTGCATGGGATAGGTTGGCTAGCCAACTAGGAAATTATTTTATTGTAGCTACATACTTGTTTAACACTTTAGTGCGTGCATGTTTACTTAGGGAGTTATTCCTATACTTGTTACTTGTGCACACTATGCCATACATGTTACATGATCTTACATGCTATATGGACACTTTGGTGTCATATATTTTTACATATCCCGCTATCCTAATGGTAATAGTTGTTATAAGATTATTAAAAGCATAAGTGGTAAGTATGAATATATGACAAATAATTACATTAAATAGTGAAAATAAGATCTGCATACTAAGGAAATTAGTAAAACTTATTATAATAAAGTTAATTTGAATGTTTATTTTAAGATATGAAAAAGCTTGAGTTAAGATGTAAAAAGAAAGTTTATGAAAGGGTTATAGCAAAAATTGCATGATAGATTAGATACTTGATGTATATAAGATCAAATACGGACTTTAATAAGATTGATATTGAAATATATATATATATATATATATATATATATATATGTGTGTGTATGTGTGTGTGTATGTGTGTGTGTGTAAAAGAGTTGTTAGAAATATATATGATTATAAAAGAAGATAACTAACTATAACAATGTAAATATAATAAGAATATACAATTTAGGACCAAAGGTATAAATTGAATCCATTGTAGTATGACTGAGTACAAAAGATAAGAATATGAAAAATAAATGTATAATTAGAATCATATATTAGTGAATGCTTAACAATTAACACTTTAGCATAAATTGAATTTGGAATAATAAAATATTTATTAGGTACTTGATAAATTTTAAGGTTAAAAGAACTTTTAAGTAAACAAGGAATTTAAATAACATATATAAATACATTTGTACTTAGATAAAAATGCTTAAGTAAATAAGACTTATAAGATAGAAATGCTTATGGACTTATAAGGATCAAAGAAGAGAAAATAATTAAAAATTTCACATTAAAATTGCTAAAGCAAGTATAATGTATAGTTAGTACATATAGATTCATAGGTTGTTTTATAAGAAATAGAGTAGCTTAAATTTGAAATTTTTAAAATACACTACTGACAAACTATGCTCAATGTGTCATTTCTTGTCGACATATAGGTTACAATTTGGACCGAGTTGAGCAACTATATGAGTCCTAGTAGCAATAGGTTTTCATGATATAGCCATGAAGAGTGAGAAGACCATTAGAGTTACGAGTTACTACATTGCATATATTGTGTATCTACTCATGTATGATATATTATGACTATATATTATGCATGTTTAAAGTTTTTAGTTTAGATAGAATAAAGTTTAAATATGTAAACCTTATGAATATAATAAGTTGTACTTATAGTATTTGTTAGATGTAATTGAATTTGCATTGTGTAAGATTCATGTGTATTTGAATGACACATGGATATGATATTATGATATGGTTTTTGGTATGTTGATATGATATAGCTTGAGTTATTTTTTATGAGTTTTAATTATGGAATAGATGTATTATAGTTAGTGTAACACCTGAGAAATCCCAAATTTATGAATAATACTTCCCGAAATGTGAATAGTATTTCCCAAAACTCGAGCTAAACTAATCTAATCGGATGAAAGGATTATTTATAATATAACTATAGGAAAATTTTGAAATGCAAATGAATTCATTAAGATGGTTAAAAATAGTAATAAAGTTTTTACAACAGTCTAAAGTGAATTATAACCTAAACAGGGCTGAACCGATAATTCCAGTGTTTTGGCTCAAATTGACTTGGAAGTCTCACAAATTGATACTTAAATATTCCAAAAAGTCCATTGGAATTAGAATTGGAATTGAAATTTTTGAATATCAATAAAATTTATTAAAAATCAAACAAGGAAAAAGAGTTAGTTTTATATTGGATTTTTTATGTTTTTGGTATACAGTTTGTATGAGACCATTGGGTAACTTTATGTATGATTATTTGAGATCATAAGAGATGTCAATTAGTGTATAGATTGGAAGAATAAAATTGAAAAAAACATAAAAAGGCTTTTATATTGGGCTTTTAATCTGGGCCTTTAGATCTTTTAAGTAGTTAGTTAATCATGGTCATTGATTTGAAGAGTATAAAAGTTAAATATGGTCTCATGAGAGAGGCAAAGCAACTTTCCTTTCTCTTTTTCTTCATGCCATCAACCTAGAAGGCCATTTTTATTAGTTTAAGCTATTCTCTTTCTTCATTTCCACCAATCCTCACATCTAGACACCTTTTTATGATATATGCAAACATTAAGACTGAAGGGTAATTTAAGGGAAATTTGATTTTCTTTATCTTAAGTGAATAGTGACCAACTCAAGGGTAAGTGGTTTTGATTGGGTTTTGATAATTTTTATAGGAATATAGAGGTGTTAATTGAAGGATTATAAAGTTATTTTGAGCAATTGTTAAGTATTTGATTAATTATGGATTTTTTATTGCGATAGAGTTATATGTTTATGTAGAGGAAGAAAAGAAAATAAAGAATAGGGGAAAAAGAAGGAAAAGAGGGTGGATTGAAGTGCTCTATATCCTTTTAGCATTGATTGGTATGTGTATCTAAGACTATGTAAGCTATGTGTGTGTTTAAATGAGTTGTGTAATTAATGTGTGTGCATTGGCATGTAATAAATGCATGGATTGATTAAATGACCAAGTTGAATGATAAATGAGCATGTAATAATAAGTATATATTGAATAAATTCTAAGATGGATGCATGAACATCATATGGTTGAATGGTATATGCTTATGGAAGTTAATGATCTTGTGTAAATGCTTACTATAAAATGAAAACATTGCATGAATTTGGTGAAATTATGAGAATACATGTTGGATAATGCCTAAGTGTAGTGTGTGTGTGTGAATTGGCTGAATGATGTGTACCTATAGACTTAGATGATCTCATGTGTATGCATGATGTAACATGATAACTTTATATGAAATTGATAAAATTAATGGGTGTATACGAAATAAAAGCCAAGTGAAGTGCACGTACATGTTATGGCTAAAATGGTATAGGTTATGAAAGTTAATGTTCATATGTAATTGGTTAAGGAAAACATTAAGGAGTGCATGTTAAGTATATAGAGTTAAAGTATGTAAACTTTAAAAGACATAATGGGATATAAAATAAATGTATGGCCAAAACATGACATGTATGGTAGCATGGTGTAAGTGGTTATTAGAATCTTAAACACCATATGTGATAATTGTACATTATGCATGCTAAATGATGCTTGTATAAAGGTGCATGTAAACATAAGCCTATGGATTATTAAGAAGAAAAAAGGTAACATGATACATTATAGATATATGAACTTAATATGCTAATCATGATACATGCAATGGTAAACAATAATGACGCTTGAAATAAAACAATTAGAGCATATTTATAATAGAAATGATAATGCTTTCTTTATGGACATATATTGGCCGAATGGTCTTGTTATATAGGACATGAGCTATATGTGAGATTCTTGAAGAATTACATACTCATTTCTTGATTCCATGTGATATACCACCATGATTTGTTAAGCTTTATGTAAAATTAAATGTAATTATGTTAAACATTATTAAAGAAGCGAAAAGCCTATATGAATGTAGACAACCTAGCTTAGATAGATTGATTGGTTAACTAGGGAGATTAGCAGCTGCTAGGGCACTTTAGTACCTAACTATGGCCTTTGAGGTTAGATTTATGGCTTTGAGGCCTATATTTAAGACTCTGGGTCTACTCATGACCTTTGGATCTGATTTATAACCTTTGGGTTTGATTTATAACCATTGTGGTCCAATATGACCTTTGTTGTCTGATATGGCCTCTGCAGCCCGATTCATCCCGTTATCTGGTATGGGGATAATTGTCTATTGAGTATGGGCAAACTAAAAGAGATATAGAAGTAAATTTATTTAAGATGTATAAATAATTGAATAATAATAATCAATTGGTAATTTACATAACTTATAAGGCATAAGTAGAATGTTATTATATATGTATAGCTTACAATATCAATTGCTTGATTAACATGATATATACACTTAATCAACTCAAAATGAATGTGATGAATGTAAATATTTAAGCTTATTATACCTGGGTACACCACTAAGCTGTGAAGCTTAGCACATCATTGCTTGTTTTGCAACACATAGGTTAAAAAGTAGATAAAGAGAAGATAAAGCTTTGAGTTCCCTATTAGTACAAGACTTTTAAAGCATCTTTTGGCATGTATATATGTAGTTTGTAATGGTTTTTGTAAAGTGGTAGATAGGCACTTATATGTATAAGGCATTGGGCATAACTAGTTTAAAGATGTGTTTTGTAATCATTTATGATGGATTATTTCTATATATGTATAGTATATTTGATCATCTTATTGGTTTGTTTATATATGATGCTTATGGCTTGATTATGAGATATGTGCTGATGATATGCATTTGGAAGATGAGTTTGTGTAGTTTGGATATGTTGAGATTATAGAAGTGTGTTTTTTTATAGGTTACTATTTGGGATATTGTCAATGAATAGTTGTTATGCTACTAGATTTTTGACATGAGGAACCCAAATGGTTTAACCTAATATGTGGTCTTCTATAATCAAGTGTTTAAGGTTTTATGTAAAATGAGATTATGTAAAGTTTTAAGTAACATGGACATAAGGGAGTTCGATATCAATTGTGTGTTGTCCTCCATCTGAATCCAGAAGTGGGTCGATTGAGGGCTGTCAAAGTTGGTGTATGAGAATATTATTTGGGAGTGACTTTTTTTATAGGTTACTATTTGGGATAGTGTTATCAATCAGCCATTATGGTACTAGAATTTTGACACCTTGATCCTAAATAGTAAAATTAAAATGCTAAGTCATAAAAGAAGAGATAAGTTATAATAATAAGTTAAAAGAATAACAATAATGCACATGAAACTATAATGTATAAGTCATGTAACATCCTGTATCTAGATCCGTGTATCAGTCGAGTATAGGGCATTACATTTGAAATCCAAGCTATATATACCTTGAAGGATAAATTTGTCAAAAGTGACATATGGGTTTAGAATAATATTAATTGCAATAATATACAACCAGTTTTTCAAAATTCAGCTCCGATTGCAAGAATTTTGATGGATTTTAAAATGACCAAAATGTATTTTGAAAGCAAAATATAGTTTATGATAGATTTTAAACATAGTATGCTCAATTTGGCTCAATTTTGGATAGCAAGATGTTCAATTCGGCATAGAGTGCTCAACCTAAGAAATTTTAACACAAGTGCTCAACCTAAACAAGTGCACAATCGAATGTTTAGTTAAGGATGCTTAATCCGACAAGGGTGCTTAATCTGTTATCTAGCCAATGATACTCAACTTGAGGTTTAGTTTGGAATACTAAAGGTGCCAAAACCTAAGGTTTAATTTAGAATACTTAGGGTGCTCAACCCAAAAGATCTCGACATAAGGTGTGTAACCCATTTCAAATGCTGAGGGTGCTCAACCTAAGGTCTAATTTAGAATGTTGAAGGTGCCCAACCTAAAGTTAAAGATGCTGAGATGCTCAATCTAAAAGATCCTGACATGAGGTGTGTAACCTATGTTAAACAAAATACAATATAAGGATCTACAATTCGAATACCTAAAAGATCAATTTTTCACCACACCGAAGACATGTAAATGTGATATAAGTATTTTCTCAATTCTCAAATTAAATATTTTTTTAGAGACCTTTAATAAAATTTACATCACATAAAAATATTTTCGCAAATTTCATTAAAGGAGGTGTAAACGGTAAACACTAGCTTTTTAGTCCCTAATTTTTAAGAAGCTTGATGATGATAACTAGAGAAATAATTCAAGTAAATTGACTTTTGTGATGAAAGAACACTGGAAAAGAGGGAATTCTCTTCAAGGGTAAAATGATCATTTTACCACTAGAGTGAAAAAGAGCCAGAAAAAGTTTAGATTAGTTAAGAATCAATATAAGAGAGAAAGCTTAAAAAAACCTGAGTGGGTCCACTTTTAGCTCAAAATAGCACAAACATCTCCCAAATCAAGGAAACCACAGTGCAATGGTTCATACCATCCATGCAAAAGTTTCATCACCTGCCTAATGGTTCTTTCTAAACCTCGATAAAAAGAGTCTAAATTCTATTCTAATCAAACTAGTTGAGCTTTAGAATCCTATTGTCTAACTAGGATCATGTCACTAAGCTTTGGCTCAGCTTAAACTCCTAATTTACAATTGAAAAAGGATTTAAACACCTTAGATTAACACCTATTAATAGCCTCCCCTCACATAATCAAAGACACACACAATACTTAATATTCAAGAGAGAATTTCTTAAGAGCTTTCTATTAGTTCTTGAGAGCTCTAATATTATGAATTCATTGATTTATAATATTGTTTAATTGAGTTTAGAGAGTCTAAGATTAGTGCAAGATTGTTAGTTAAGTTTAAGGGAGTTTTAAGAGAAGATTTCTCATGCATTTGGTGATCTACAGTCACAGATCATTTGTTTGCCTAAAGCATCATAATTGATAAGTTATGAGGAATATAATATGCATTATTCAACATAAAAATCATGCTTTCATTAGTTTAATATGATTAGTTGCATTTAAAATCATGTTTTCATACAATACAATTGATTTTTTGGTTATTCATCATGAATATAATTTTGATATTTTTTTCACATGATTTCACATAGCAATAGTTGTTAAATTCATATTTTTGAGTTGTAATAATGTTTTTCATGTCTCATATAAGTAACGGTGCAGCTACATAAAGATTATGATAGATATGGAAGTAATTATATGGATGAATACCTTATATTATGAATTATTATGATTTTTTTTGTAATTTTGTTACAATTATATTGCTTTTACGTATGATATAAATCTTAGTTCTTATGAATACTACATTGCATTAGAAAGTCATGGTTTTACTAAGTAATATGGAGAACTCATATGACTTAATAGATGTATGCTTAATAAGTGCCAACCACGAACCTAGTTCTTTAATGATCAATGACTTGTCCCTATCTTGGGTTAAAACACTTATGCCAATTTCATTGATTCTCAGTCTACACCGTGTGGCAATTCTTAACTCTTGTCACGAGCTTATTCTGCTTACAATAGGGTTATAAAAAAATAAAATAATTAAATCTTTTTCAATGCGACTAAAGTATAAAATTACAATAGTTTGGTAACACTATAAGGATATAAGTAGTAAACTATTTATAACTTTTGTATGTGAAAGTCTATGATTAAATATATATGTTAACATAAGTTTTAAAATAACTAAAGAAAATATTATACTAATAATATAAGAAATCAAATAAAGGATTAACCTAGATATAAATACATGACATAAAGATAACTATATGTAATGAAGTTATGCAATGCCAAAAGGAATTAAAGTGCTACAAGTGTTGTGAATAAAGTAAAATTTAAATTATATCCATAAGAAATTTATATATGCCATGGTAGCCCTAGATAATTCATTAGAATAAAAGATAGAAGGGCTGCCAACAAGGGATACCTAGTAGTTATGTCCTTATGGCACTCTATGCCTAGTTTGTGTACTTTAATACCTTACATGTTTATCACATGATGGGTAGTTCAGTACCTTACACTATTTAAAATATGATAGGTGCTTCAATATCGTACTTTTTACACCATCTATCGGGTAATTCAGTACCTTACACTATATACGGGTACTTTGGTATCTTACATCGCCTCGTTACCCTAAATGATATTATCTATCATATAATTATTTATGGCTACCAGCATACAAGATATGTAAAAATATTGTAAAATGCTTGAATCTAAAAATAATAATGTTGAATACAGTAGTAGTAATCTTAAACAAGAGATGGTAAAATAGTAATGATAATAATATTAATAGTTATAACAGTGATAAAAACAACATGTTAATAAAAATGATAAATATTCTTAATTTTATAGAATTATTATAATTTGGAATTAAATTTTTATAAAGAGAAAACTTATATAATCAATGATATTTTATTATCTAAAAGCTAATAATTGAAATATTAATAAGATTTCTAAAAGGAAATAGAAAATATAGTTATCAATTGATATGATGATGTTGATAATAATGATATAAAAAATTTTATATATTCATTAAATTTAATTTAGTTAGTAATGTAAACATGGAAGTTTTGAATTTCATATTATAGGTAGGATTCATTTATTATGATATATTAAATGATACAATAATCTTAATGAGAATAGTTGGGATTTACATTAATTTTAATTTAAATAGGGCATATTTGTAAATAATTCAATTAATTCAAAGAAATAAATGAAAATGTATCATTTGATTAACTTTGAAAAATGAAAAATGTAAAATGGCTTGTGTAAGGTTAAGTTTAAGTACATGAATATAGAGTACACCACTAAGCGAAATGCTTAACATGTTATTCTTGTTTTCGATATGTAGGATGTAGATAAAAGACAAAATTTGAGCGAATAATTCGATCCCAACAGAAGCATATCACATTGATCATCAGCCTACTTCCATGTTTCTTGTATTGGTTTATAATCTTGTATGCACATTTTATAGCATGTAATATGTAAATGGATATGGAGACATATGATATGTATAAAAAGAAATTGAAAATATTTATATGCATAAAATCTAAATGTTATGGATTAACATGAAAATGAATTATAAGTTATTCATATGTTATGTATATAGTGTTATAGTTTGATAAATATTATGTTTGTTAATTGAATGAAGTGTTTTATTTATATTAATTATGAGATTGTATATTAGATATTAACTTATATCCTTATTTGGTATATGTTTTGAGATATAAGGTGAATAATGAGTTTGGTAATAAGATTGTTGTTAAATGAGTATGTAATAGAGATTCAATGATTAAGAATATTATTAAAGTGTATTTTCATACAGGTACGAATTTATGTAGTGCTCCCAAATAGCTATTATGCTACTAGATTTTCAAGCACGATAAACCTATCAATAGAAATAAAACTATTAAACGAATAATATGAATGAAATAGAGATAGGTTAGGTGTTTTATAACACTAAGTGTAATGCTTCTTGCTTAAATCCTTTATGGATTAAGTAGGGGGTGTTACATCAAGTCATAATGAGTATACAAGCACCTTTTTCCCTCTCCTATTAGCATATGGTGAATTGTGATGCTTGTAATATTCATAAAACATTTCTTTCTCATGAAGGGAACATGCATCTCTATAATCATATCCTATAGCTCTTATTCCAAAGTCCTAGCTGTGAAATTTAGCTAATAAGCCTTTTTAATGTATTCCCTCTATCCCATTTTAAATGTCCCATTTGAGTTTAGCATATGAAAGAAATGATTAGAAAGTCTTAATTTTATAAGAATATGTTAGCAATTAACTAAATTGGCTTTTCTAATTCAAATCATTATATTTAATTTTCTACAATATCAATGCTACATTAAATACATAAGACATATAATAAATATCTCTTATTAAATATTCTCTTGAATTATGAAATGGAAACTTAAAATGGGATAAAAAAATAAAATGGGATAGAGGGAGTATTATATAAAATTATATCCAATATCCTCACTTAAAGATTAAAAAGGCATTTTTATCATATTAATGGGGAAAATTAAACCACTTTTGTTAAAGTGAGGTCAATTTTTAACAATATTCTCCTAGCACATAAGATAACTTATCTCTTTAAATTAAAAAGACAAAGGAGAATTATAGCATGGCTATAAAATTAGGCATTTCAAAAGCCTAAAATTTAAGCTAGAAGTCTTTAGATTTCATAATTGTTGGATCTCATGGATTATGGAGTACATGTCAATTGTCATATATTCTATTAAGATTAATATAGAGCAATATAGGCACTTTATACAATCAAGAAGCCTTAGACAAAGCAACTCCTTATCCTCATTTATCTTTCTTATTTGTATGAAAAGGTTCTCTCATTTGATTAAAAGTAGATTTGAGGATTTTGTTTTAAAAGGCCTTAGTGTAGTTAGAAATATTCCCTTTCTCACCCACATGTTTTTTTAGATGATGCGATATTGTTTAGTAAGGTCTCTAGTCATCAAGCCCAAGTGTTAAAAGATATGTTACACATATTTGGCTCCTTTTTTAGTATGAAAGTTAATTGTTCTAAATCCTCCCTTTTCTTTGGCAAAAAAAAGACCCCTAATTGAGCTTATATATTCTATTAACAACATCTTAAACATTTTTAACTTGGGAGGCCAAGATAAATATCTAGGACTTCCTTCTCTCACTAAAAGATCTAATACGTAAACCTTCAATGAGGTAAAAGAAAAAGTATAGAGAAAACATGCGGTATGGAAGGAAAAACTGCTTTTTTTATAGAGGCAAAGAAGTATTATTGAAGGCTATAGTAAGGTTATTCTAGTTTATTCAATGATGTTTTTCAAACTTCCTGCTTCTTTTTATAAATTACTCTCTAAAGCTATTGCTAATTCTTAGTAAGGTCAAAAGAATAATGAAAGGAAAATGTATTGGCTCTTTTGGAGGAATCTTTGTCATTCTAAAAGAGGAGGGTTAAGGTTTTGAGACTTCAAGGCTTCTCAATCTTGCCATGTTATTAAAGTAAGATCAGAGAGCTCTTCAATCTCTAAACTCTTTCTTAGCAAAAATTGTTAAAAAAAAAAAAAGGTATTTTAAGAACCAAACTATCTAGGAACTCCCTTAGGCTCTAACTTATCTTAGGATACATAGCATTGTTATGGGGAGGATCTGTTGTTAAAAGGCCTTAGATGGCAAATAAGTGATGGAAAAAATATTCTACTATGTCCATTATGTTTTAACCCTTATATTCTTTCCTCTTTTAAAATAAAACATTACACCATTTGAGGATGTGGTCACTTCTTTAATTAATTAATATAATTACTTATGGAAAATAAAAAGCTCTTTCCTTAGGATTTAGTGAAAAAATTATGAGCACTCCCATAACGCCTAAAAATTCGAGTTATAATAATACTTCTCAGGCCATAAATAGTATCTCTCAGGATATGAACATTACTTTTTCAATAGATAAATAGTACATGTTATAAATAGGCCATAAGTGAAATTTGAAGTGAAAATAAGATCAATAGGATTGTCAATGACGGATAACAAATGCATTAATAGATAGCATTTTAGCAAAAGGTATTATCCATTTTGCAATAGTTTTGACCAAGTTGACCTAATAGTTAACATTTATAAAATTAATGGACTTCTTGGCATTAGTATTTATGGAATAAAGATTATTCATGAAAAATTAAGGATTTATAAAAATAAGACACATGAAGCAACTTGGAATAAATAGTTACCATTCAACTCAAAGCTTTTTTACGGCAGTTTGACTTAATTGACTTGGAGGTTAAAATTTAGTTGTATTTAATATTATTTTGGGCAATAAAAACTACAAAATTAAGATTTTATGGGAGAACTCGAGATTTAATAAATTAAAAAATAGAAATAAGAAATGAAGAAAGAGATTAAAATGGGGAATTTTTAAAGCCATTAATCTTGTTTTAAAGAATACATCTCAACCATCCATCTAACCAATATATGAGTCAAACTTTAAAATGGTCAACCTCAACTATTTCTCTTCTTTTTCCTCCCTTTCCTCTCTTCAAAATTGACATGGTCTCCTCAAGTTCCCTACTCTTCCTTTTCTCATTTTTGCTCTCTTAAAGTCACATTTTCCATCATTAATTAAAAGATCCTAACCTCTAATTAACTAATCTACCATAAATTTTGAGTTTAGAGCTCTAATCTATAAGAAAGAAAGCTTGTTAATGTGAAATTATTATGATTATAGGGGTAAAAAGAGTTTTTGTTTAAGTTTTTATTTTACAAATAGATTTCTAAAACACTTAAGAGCACACTTTTAAAGTTGATTTTGGATTTTCATTTTATATGAATTTTTGGTTGATTTTTGAAGAATAAGTTGATGGAAAGAACAAAGAGAAGGTGAAAGGTTTAATTAAAGATTAAAAAAAGCTTATTGGAGGTGAAAAAAAGCATATTTTAATCTCAATTGATGTTTGTGTAAATATGGAAACATTCCATCTTTGCTTAAATGTAAGATTAGGAGAAATTGATACTTTTAGCATCTAATTAAACCAATAATAAGAGGATTAATGTGCTTAAATGGTTGAAATAATGCTTAGGTAGAAATTTCCCTTTTAAGCTTAAATTGAGAATGTTATGGAACTATAGGGGTTTTTTTGTAATTAGACAACTTGAAGGAATGTCACGCCCTGACTTTCGGTCTAATTTACCTATAAATAGAGTGAGAATTAA
>CANXYI012025157.1:0-10864 GCA_948208565.1 Hura crepitans
TTTAATATTTATTACAGATCAAGAGAAAGACACTTCTTAGTATTTTTGTTGTTCTATACATATTTATTGTAACACCTCCTACTCATTCCATTGCCAGAGTGAATAAGAGATACCACTTCCTAAAGGTTACCCATCTTTACACTGCTTTGCCCTACTTTCATTTAACACTTTATGAAATCATATTTTTAAATGATATTTCTAACGTAATTAAATTATGGCAGCATGGCTACTACTTAGGTGAAAAGCCACAATACAAAACTTGCCAGAAAAGTGCTTTTGTAATAGTCTTATGTATCAGTAGAACACTCGATTCCATTTGATCCTCCAACCAGTCTCAGTCCTTTTCTAATTATCATCATAGAGACAATAACATCTCAAATGAACTAACACACAGTACCAAACTACACAATATATTGTCATAAATAGATAATCATACAAGGATCATATATTTAATCATTTGATTTATCATAGAAATTAGTCATAATATTACAATATGTCAGATCATATATATTCACATTTAAGGATATGCTTTTCCTATGCATGAGTGCCATTACTCTATCCTTACACATAGGAGTACTAAAGGTATATCATCCCTGAGAGACCCTCTGCTACACTGTTGGCTAAAGTAGTACTGCTCATTAATACTTAATACCAGCGTATCTGAGAAATCGACAAGCTAAGTATACACGTAGTGGTGAATTTAGTGAAACATGCATTGCAGACACACTATTTAAATTGTTATTTTATAGAATTTTATCATTTGCTTATCTTTAGAGTTCTATGCCTTGTTATAGCCCTTTAATTCAAGTCATGGTATGCTTTATCCTCGTAATATAATTATAGTATCAAACAGGTTAATTTTATTCTAAGCTTATATTTTAACTACTATTCATTTAATATCTCCATCATTATCTGGAGTTCTTGGAGTTCTCTTTATATGTTTATGTTATGTTAGCATTAATCTATTAAGGTATGTTTATAGGCTCTTTTTATTCCTCAAAAAGTTTATTTCTATCACTATCATCAATAAGAAGTTAGCTTTATTAGTCTGTCTTAATTATATTGTATTTTACATTATAAAGTTTATTTTGTCATATTAGTAATAGTGTTTAGGCCCATATTTGGGAGAGATCTCTTTTAACATTGGATAATGGGATCACAATGTGTGTGAGGGCTCATATTTTAGACCTCGACGGTCTTACTTCGTCATATCATGGCTTATCAGGAACATTATAAGTGTGCAGGGGTTCGCATCTCAAACCTTGACTGCTGCACTCTATCTTATAAGCTATGCAGGGGCCTGTATTTTGGACCTCAGTGGCTGCACTCCATCATCAAAGCTCAAAGTGTGCAGTGGCCCTTCATGGACCTTAGGGCAGTTACACCAATCATCAGATCTCATAAATTATGCAGTGGCCTACTGTCGGACTTAAGGCGGCTGTGCCCACACAATATCATAAAAAATCCATATCATCTCATGGTCATCCTCATAGATTGACCTCTTATGACACCAAAGTGTCTTAGCAGCTGTTATCTCCCTAGTTGACTGATTAACCTATTAAGTAAGTGTCTGACTAATATGGGTCATATTTTCTTATATCTCTTTATTGCTCATGATTTATCTTTATTTTTTATGGTTCTATCCATTTCTATTTAATGATTTATTCTAACTTTTATCAAAATAGGTTGTCATATGTTCATCTTCAATATTTTCATCTCAATGTCATTCATGATCTCATTTCTTATTCTCATGAGTTAATATGTGCCCTTTCATTTAGGTCTCACATATTAACTCTCTCATAATTTCAATTAGTCATATCTTATCAATCACTTATTCATTTATAGTCATAGTTGTCAAGACTTTATAGAAGATTTCAATGTTTTCTCTTAACTCAGAATCTTCATATGCATTCTCATTATTTAAATTTATAATCACTTGTTACCACTTTTCATGCCCTCTTATTAGTTCAGTCATCTCTTTATCATTTACTCATTATGTGGTGTAATCTCTTTTAAGTACACTTTTTCTCACCCAATTTATTAAGTTACTCAATATTCATTATTTATTCAGATCATCACTTATTCTTACATATTAATGATTTAGGTTATTAGCCATTACATTATGTAACATCAATTCTTTGTCCATTATTAACTCCTTTAATTCTCATTACCATTACAAGAATATACTTAAGTCTATATGTTCATTCCTTCTCTTTGGATCCCATTATTCATGCTTTATTATAATATTTACCATTCAACCATTCCATCAAGGCACATATATTTAAATTTTCATCATTTATTCATTTTACTCATGTTTGTAATTAATTATTCAATTTGAGTACTTATCACACTTATCTTATCTCATATACTCAAATGTTTATCTCATGATATCATTCGGCCATTAGAAATAAATGCTTATACATTTTATGCTTCAATAATTCCTCTTATTAACCAAGTCCACACTTACATTCTCTACTCAATCATACTTAGATATGCTATGCACACATGCACATCATGTTCACCATTTAGCCATCTTGCATTTTCACACATCTTCATTATCTCTCATTCAATTCTCCACACATTATCATTCATATCCATCACCTAAATTCATTCATGTAATTTCCATTTTCAATCACATACATTTACTCATAATTTCATAACTTTCATACATATGTTTCATCACTTGAATTGTGTACACAAGTATTAATCAATGCAAGTTTCACTAAATTCACTTATGGTGAACTCCAGAATAGTCTGATAACACCTCTTGATTCCTCAGTTTCCTTTTCCTCCATCAATTTCACAATTATACTATAAGTATAATAGTTCTTATGTTTAGAAAAATTCTACAAAAATCTACACAACTCCAAATTGAAATCTAGTTACATATTTTTTATCTACATCTATTATACAACAATTTAAGAAATTACCAGCATGTTCCTACCTATTCCATATTATGTTCCCTAATTTCAAACCTTTGTATTTTATTCGTTTTTCATCCATTTTCCATTCCATCAATTACATTGTCATCATTTAAACCTTAAATTACCTAGTGATCAATTTGGGGATAACCTAACCCCTAAATCCACATAACCCACATATATTATGGAATTCACACATTTCATACTTTAGAGTACAAGTTTTATCAAATACACTTACAGTGGTGCTCTATGTCATCCAGAGATCGATTTACGGCCTTTCCTCGCCTTGATTCTTATGCATTTGCATAATCTTTAAATTACATAATACAAAATAAATTAGAAAAATTCATAGAAAATATATAGACATCCAATTTCAAAATCGAGGACATATCTGTGATTTAGAGCATGTCTAGTTACCTAGAAAAACGCTCAGTTTTCGATTCGGGGTTCAGTTCAATTTAGGGGTTCAAAACCCTAAACTTTTAGAGCTCTTTTTCTCTCTCAAAATCACTTCCTTTTGCAAAATTAAGGCTAGAATTATGTTTTAGAAATCGAGAGGATCAGTTTGCATATAATATTTGAAGGTTTTCGATGTATTTTAGGTGAGAAATGGAAGAAGAAATGAAGGAGAGAGAAAAGAAACATGAAGGATGGTTTTTTTATGTGATTTAGGGAGGAAGATGAGCCCATTTGACTATTATAGACTTCTCTATATCTAACCACCCTTTTATATTATGTTGGTGAACGGTCCCGATCGCATCACGTGGCGATCGGATGGCTTGTATTAATCCTATGTAAATTTTAACTTCAAAAATGCAAAATGATTCATTGAAGTCTCTAAAAATTATGCTTTTAGTGCCAAAAATTGATGAATTACCCCATTAAGGGACACCTAAATCTCGAGTCCAAATTCCAAAGGAAACTATGCTAGCTATTCACTCGCATAATTAAGAATTTCAAATTAAATATCAAATGACCTTAGAAAATTATAATTCCTTTATCATTAGATTCTTTGGAATTTTTAACATCTAGGGTTTGCTATTTTTAGGCCTATCTAAGCATATTCTAAGCCTTTCCTAGCATAATGCCAACTAAAGTCACTATTCATTAGATCTCAGCAACAAATGATTTATTGGTTTTGCTAAAAGTTTTAATTATTTCATTTTCATCAAATTTTTACACATCACAATTCTAGGGCTAGTGTTTCTCTTCAGTTACCTCAATAGGGCCCACTTACTTCAAGGGCACTATTCATTCCTCGAGATACACTATTTTGAAACCTAGGGTTTATAGGCGCTACATTTATTATGTGGTGTAATTAAATAGTGGCACTTATATGTAACATGAGAGGGATTGGGCCTAATCTTGGATGTAAATGTTTTTATAACTATTAAAGTAAGTTAAACTATATTTGTATGCTTATATGATATCTCCTCCTAATGTATGAATTGTGGTTTGTGTTGTTCGTTGATTTGGAGTGATTAAAGGATCACGGAAGTTGGGAAATGAGATTTGTTGAGTATAAAACTACTTTTTCTTATATAGGGTTATAAGGTTACTATTCATTTTGGGAAAGTGTCCAAGTACAACTATTATGCTGCTGGATTTTCAACACGAGAATTCTAAAAATGGTTTTAAAATGTTAAGGCATATTTTTTATTTATTTAACTACAAAATTTCAAGATTTCAATTTCTAATCAAGTATGTTTTAATAAGATTTTAATTTATTTAGGTTCTTAAGTAAAATTAAAAGGTTAAGTAAGTTTAGATAGCATGTTATGTGTATGCTCCTTTTTTAGGTCTAATGACCAGATCATGTGACACCCCCTACTGAATTCCCGAAGAAACCCAATAAGCGGTGCACTTCCCGCTAGGTTACCTATCTTGAAATTTCCCCGATTTTCATTCATTTAACTTTTACATATACTGCACTAGACAACTCTGTCTGATTCCTAATTCATTCAAGTTAGATCCTATAATCCATTCAAGTTCATACTATAATGTTTTAGCTATTATAGAAGGAATCTAACACCATCTGGTGTTATCTAAAAATCTAACAGCACAACGACCGCCCTAATCACTAACCCAAAACTCAAATCTACCTGTAAACACTTTAATATTATAAAACACATCTCCTAGACCTTTCTAGTCCCCCAAATCTCATCTTATCAACATCAATTAATAGACACAACAATCACAAGCCTCAAGCCAAAATATAAACATACAAAGCCTTAAGCTAACAAGCATGTATACAGATCACATGTAAATGAAAAAACCATCACATTGATTATTATAGAACAACTGATTTATGCAGATACTACCTTGTGTCCCTTATATACATCACACCCATATTCCCCACCTAAGTACATAGAGTGCAAAATCATACATCTATACATAATTAGTCTTCTCCAGATGATCTCTAAACTCTGCTGCTCACTTTACGAGGTGATGTCCCTATTCTAGGTACCTGCGCATTAAAATAGGTACGCTGAGTATAAAAATACTCAGTGGTGAATTCAATCATATCAAATCATGGCATTATATCTTTCTCATACCTAGGCAGTTTAATAATTGATTTTACCTTATTATGTAACTTAATTATATCACCTAGTGCCAAATGATTAAAATACCCCCAAACTTTCGGCTACATACCTAGCCTATGCCTATAGTGTATATTTTTCACAATTCACAAGAGATATCCTAATATATCCATACATAAGCAATAATTCTAGCCTTACACATCACAAACTCATTTTAACCACTTAAGCACCTCTTGGCCACCAACAAAAATACTATATACTATACTTCCTTTCACATATCAACCATGACAATTTCATCCCATTATGCCATAACCCATACCTATGTAAAAGAAAACCTATCCAAGACCTTCCAAACACTCAAACTAGCCTTAATTCAAAAGGGAACTTATTGAAAATTTAAGGCATGAGGTGAATGAAAGAATTCACTTACCTTTCACAATTTGAAGGTGCCATTTCCACCATGCCTAGACTGCTAGCCTCAAATTCTAGCCCCCATAGTCACTACTCTTCCCTTCTTTAAGACCTTTACTTGCCTCATTTCACCTCAAACCAAACCACACACATCTCTACATAGGTTAGGTACCTCAAAGAACTATTTCCAGCCAGGAAAACCTAAGAAAAATCAAAGGAGAAGCAAGGAACTCACTTTTGGTACCCCTGCTGGACTGGTTCTGACTAGATAATTATGGTGATTTTTAATTCACAATTGAGAGCTCTTTTGGCCATGATTCTTTTTTGAAAGATTACTAACATCCTAACTTGAATTTAGGAACCCAGAAAATCCAGAACGAAGCTAAGGAAGATGATGAAATTGGGGGAGGGATATGGGTGTGGCGTCAGTTCCAACAATTAGAAAGGGAAAAGAAAATCCTTCTTTATCAGTGGATTTTCCACTTATCAAGTGGCCTTGCCATTTGGCATGGACCCCTCACTAGCTGGCCAAATGTGGGTGGGTCCCACAACCAGCCGATCTATCCCAAAACGGCTTAATTTTTTGGAAAAATTTGAAAATTCACCAAATTTCAATCGAACCTCCAAAATTACATCATTTATTTTAAAATTCATATTTTAGTCCCCTTTACCTACTCATAAATTTTTGTGGCCAAATTCCATCAATAGGATAGTTTTCAGACTGCCTCAATTTGTGTGCCAACCTAAAAAATTATGAGAATTTGCAAATGACCTTAAAATTCAAAAATTCTTTCACCAATGGACTCTATGGAATTTTTAAGCTTCAGGGTCTACGATTTTCGAGTCTATCTGGGCACATTCCAGGTTAATCCCGGCCCGTAAAATCTTTATTTCGCCAAAGGGTAGCTTACAGTCCGAAATAAATTATTGGTTCTACTAAAATTTTAAATTTTACTATGTTCGTCAAATTAAAGCGTCGCAAAGTTTCATGACTAGTGTCACTACCTTAATTTATGTGCAAGTGACTTGACACCCTGGGCACACTTCTCGGACACAGTGGCACTATTCACGGAGCCTCGGAGCACGGGCATTACATTTCTTCCCCTCTTAAGAAAATTTCATCCTAGAAATTACCTAGAGTAATTAATGGAGGATACTGAGTCCTCATTGGCTTTTCTCACACTTAGGTAACTTTCTTGGTATCTTAGTTCCTCCATAACACTATAACAGTGGTATGGACTCATCTCTACAACTATCTCATTTCACAAGCCATACTCTATGCCGTTTCCTCTTTATAATCTATATCCGGTTGTACTTTGATAGCTGTCATCGGAGTCATAGGTAACAAGTCTGATATGTACCCCTTGAGTATAGAACATAAAAACACTATGTTGCTATAGTTTAGGTGGTAGTGCAAGCATGTATGATAGAGGTCCGACCCTATTAGTACCCTTGTAGGGTCTGATGAACCTGGGACTCAATTTCCCTTTTCCCGAACCTCTACATCCTTTTCCCTAGAGAAACCTCCAAAACACTTTTTCTCTAATTGTATATTTAGTAACTCTCTATTTTAAAATAGCATAGGTTTCCTATCTTAACCACAGCTACTTTTAGCCTTGCTCTGATTAATCTATATTGGAGGTCTTTCTCCCTCTAACTTTACTCTAACATGAAGGAGTCCTACATTGTCTACCTTATAATGCCTCATATGGGGCTATCCCCAACTAGACTAGTAACTGCTATCATAGGCAACCTCTCCCAAGAACATATATATAGATCTTAATTATCCATAGGTTTAATAATACCATCTCATAACATATCAGCAAATATCCATATCACCCTCTCTAACTATCCATTAGACTGAGGATGAAAACCATGTTATAACTCAATCTAGTGCCTAAAGCTGCTTGTAGCTTCTTCTGAAATTTGGAAGTAACACAAAAATCCCTATCAAAAGTGACAGCCACGGCACACCATGAAATCTAATTATCTCATCACATATAGTCTAGCCAACCTCTCTAAGGACTAATCTATCCTGACCGGGTAACTTAAACTATCTTGTCAATTTGTCCATAATGACCCATGCAACGCTGCATATACCTCTAGTCAAAGGGAACCCATCACAAAACCCATGGTCAACTTTTCTCCTTTCCACTCTAGTGTTGTTGTAAGATGTAATAATCTAGAGGGAACCTGATGCTCAGCTTCCACTTGCTAGCATGTTAGCACTTGGCATTATATTCTGCCACATCTCTTTTATACTAAGCAACCAATAATAGAATTCCAAGGTTAAGTCTTTCCTCTCAGGATGTATAAAATGAGGAGCCTCATGTGTCTCCTTAAGCATCTATAACCCTAGGTCCTCCATACAAGATATGTAAGACCTGTTCTGATGATACAACTAATCACTTTCTATCAACTCAAACCTTATGGCCTTCCCCTCTTAAGCCTTATTTGCCATTTGAACCAGTTACTCATCTTTCATCTGACGTCTTAATCTGCTATCTAACATTTAGCTTTATCTATAACTCTGCCAACACAACATCTTTTAAAGTGTAATGTACTTATCATTTAGACTTTTTAGGGTTATCATAAATTCCTATTCATATATCTGCCATCACATTAGCTTTCCTTGGTTGGTAGTCAATCAGGCTACCACAATTTTTGATCAACTCGAACTAACTTTACTGTCTCAGGTTCAACCTTTCCTGGGTAAAGAGATGTTTCATGCTTTTATGATATGTGTATATATATACAACACTTCTCTTCACACAAGTAGTGCTTTTATATTTTAACACAACTACAATAGTAGTTAGCCCCAAATCATGGGTAAGATAATTCTCAGATGGCTTCAACTATTTTAAAGCATAAGTTACTACCTTTTTATCTCATATCAACACACATCCTTACCATTTAGTAAAACATCACTGTACACGATGGAGCCCTTATCTTGTTCATAATTGAATTAGAATAAGAATCTCTATCAGTATCTTCTTTAATTGCTCACAATTGGCTTGACACTTATCATTTAGTCAAATTTCACACATTATCCTAACCCATCAAGTTCAAGGAGTGGTAGTATTGGAAGTCCTTTTACAAGCCCTTTGTAATCTCAATTAAACCTAAAAAATTCCTCATCTTGGTTACATTCCCAGGTAGTCCCGTTTTTAGTACTACCTTCACCTTCTTAGAATCAACTCTGATTCTTTCTACTAGCATTATGTGGCCCAAAGAAGAAACTCCACTCAGCTGAACTCATACTTACTAAACTTGCCACACAACTATCTCTCTTTTAGGGCTTGTAACACAACCCTTAAATGCTATTCATAATCCTTCTAGTTCCTAGAGTCCACCAAAAGATCATCTGTAAACTCTACCACCATTCATCTACATCAAATTAGAAGGTTCTATTCATTGAGTTTCATAGAAACTATTGGAGTGTTGGTGCATCCCAATAGCATCAACAAGAATTCAGAATGCCCGCACCTATTTCTAAAGACAGTTCCAAAAACATCAGCTTCCCTCAAATTCTTAGCTGATATTATCCAATCTTAGATTAATTTCAGAAGATCATTTAACCCCTCTCAAATGATTAAGGAGATCATCCATCTGAATAAGGGATCTTTATTCTTCATAATCACCTTGTTCAGCTACCTATAAAATAATATACAACCTGAGCGACCTGTCTTTCTTCCTTAATAGACCACACGAGCACTTCTAAAGGATGATATTGGGTCTAATGAAACCCTTGTCACATATCTCTTGCAGCTGTACCCCCAATTCTTTTATTTCAATAGATGCTGTCCTACAATGAACAATAAATATTAGAGCAATACTAGGACACATCTCAATATCAAATCCAACTCTCTCTGAGGTTATAAACTTGATATCTCATTAGGAACACATCAAAAACTTAGCTTCAAGTGAAAGATATGCCATATTAGGATTAAATCATTTAGATCATTACCATAGGCCAAATATGCCTCACCCCCTTCTAAAGGAGTTATTATATTTTAATAACTAGGATAGGATTATCCAAAAGATCCTTCTCACCATCCACTACCACTGTTAATCCTTGTATAGTCTGTGGGTTAACTTTTGATATTCATAATCAATCATAGCCTGATACTTAGTAACTAATCCATCCCAGGATTACATCAATTCAATGAAATGCAATTCAATCAAATCAACAACAATCTATGTCCCTAAATCCCTTAGAGGGCATCTTTTATGCACCCTGTTCACAATCACACACTGCCCCATAGGGTTGCTAACTCCAATGTCTGTGTCAACATGCTCAAGCCTTATCTACCTATTTTGTGCTTGTACAGAACATACATAAGAGGGCATTAAATCAGGGTCTGCTAAAGCCAAAACTAAAACATTAGATAAGTAAAATACCAGTTATACCATTTAATGTTGTAGCCTCTTCTATAGCTCTCGTAGCATATTGCTTAGCTGAAGCACAAGCCTTAATTTTAATACACTGACTAGCATAAGATTGCTCTCCTTTATTCTACCTCTGACCCCTACTATGGGGTGTAACATTAGGTATCTGTGTCTGAGCACCCTCTACCTATCCCTGTGGACACTCTCTCTATGGAGACATTCTCCTCTCTTGCCTTCTCTGCACTGCCCCTAGTGCCTCTTCCAATAAATAACCCACATGGGAGGTCCACTCCGGTTACCCCCCTATACAAGGAGTATTATTGACTCGGGCAGGCAATCGAGGTTTACTAGTAGAAGCCTGCCCCAACCTTTGGGTTTGGGTCTACCTCTGCCCTTGCACTGGACTGTCTCATAGTGCACTGCCTTTTTCTCTAAAAGAGGTCTCTCCTTTCTAGTACCATTTCTTCCATGTCACATGTAGCTAGTACTGATACTACAAAATCTTTTTTTCTAAGAGTTAGTTGTCTGTATCATTGGCCCTGCATTCAGTCCTATCAAGAATCTCTTATATTTTGTATATATCATTAAAAATAATCTCCTCAA
>CANXYI012025290.1:0-12857 GCA_948208565.1 Hura crepitans
ATATTAACATTGACAATGCTTTGTTAAAATCACCTTTCATGTTTGAATCACAAACTTATCATAGGCATTATCATTTTGGTATCCATACATTTTTGTCACTATTTCATAACATGCTTTAATATGTACCACTCATGGTATGTATGTATATAGATTATTTACATTGTTTATACCATTATCATTATTAACATATATATCACATCTTATGTACACCATGTTTCTCGTTTCACATACATACATATTTTAAGCACCATATTCTCATAATTACATACAAAAACTAATGTATATAATCATTACAAGTCACTTCTAGTTATTCTCATTCATTGCATTTTCATTCCTCATTATTATTTGACAATTCTAATAATTCCATCCTTGTCCTTAAAATGCCATTATAATTACCAATTTCAATGCTCCATATTTTGCTCTTTTTCATTTGTTTTCGATTTTGTTAGTTCCATTGTCATTCTCTAAACCACAAAATACTCTGGTGACTAATTTAGGGTTGCATTAACCCCTAAATCCACTAAAACCCTAAAATGCACCTATTATGGAAACACACTTTTCAAGGAAATAGGCATAAGTTTTATTAAATACACTTATAAAGATGCTTTATATCATTTCATGATTAATCATACAACCTCTCTTAACCTCGGTTCTTGTAACTTTGCTCAATCTTTAAAATCCATAATGTACTAAAAATTAGAAAAATTCATAGGAAAATGTATATGTTTCCAATTTCAAAATTGAAAGTATATTCATGATTCATTTTAAATGGGCTTTGGTTCAGTTTAGGGGTTCAAAACACTAAACCATTAAAGCTTTAATTTCTCCTTAAAACCACTTTTTCTCATGAAATTAAGGCTAGAATCGGGTTTTAGATGTCTTAATGATTGATTTTCGTATAATAGATAAAGGATTTCGATGTGTTTCGGGTAAGAAATGAAGAATAAAAGGGAGGAGAGAGAGAGTGAGGTAACTTTAGTTTTCAAGGATTTAACGAAGAAGATGAGTGCATCTTTCGACTATACACATGCACACACCATAGCACATGTATATTATGTAGGTGGATTGCCATGATCATGGCACGTGGTGATTAAACGGCCTCTATTAATTCTATTTTTGTTTTAAACATGAAAAAGGCAAAATAAATTTTAGAGGTCTTTAAAAATCATGTTTTTAGTGCCAAAAATTAATGATTTATTCAATTAAGGAACCCTAAAAATCTCAAGTCAAAACTCTAAAGGAAACTAGGTAAATTATTTACTCGTATAGTTAAGAAAATTTAATTAAATATCAAACGACTTCAGAAAATTCCAATTCCTTCACCATTGAACTATTTAGAAATTTTGACCTTTAGGGAATGCTATTTTTAGGTTTGTCTAGGCATATCCTAGATAATTCCTAGCACGTTGTGAACTAAGGTCACAATTTACTAGATATCAGTGTGAAATGATTTATTAGTTCTGTTAAAAGTTCTAATTGTTTCACTTTCTTCATTATTTTGCCCATCAAAGTTTTATGACTAATACTCCCCTTAGGCTTCCTCAAGGGGATCCAATTACTTGGGAAATAATATTCACGTCCTAGGAAATACTATTCTCAAAATTTTCAGGCGTTACAATGCTAGCCATAGATGTGACCCTATAATCTCCTCAACTAGCTAACTTGTACCTAAAGGAAGCTCTCTGAATAGATCTCTAGCTCTAGCTTTGAGTCTAACCCTGTATAGCTAATCCCTTTTACTTATTGTTTGTAGTAAAGATATCACCATTTTGACCTTCAGATCTCTTATTTTAGTCGTAATTCCTTCATGTCTAATCTACATCATTATTCTCTTGAATCTCAAGAGTTGCAAAAAATCAACTATAAGAATCCTATAATCCAAAGGCTTACCATATGAACTCTAATCTCATAGTTAAACCCAGCCTAAAACTTCTTGCACCTAATAGTCTCTATCACATATATATCCTCAGTATACTTTAGAAGCCTTTAAAACTCCATTCAATATTGAGACACTAACATCTACTTCTACCTTAGTTGAAGAAACTCCCTACTTTTAGCTTATCTATAGGCCTCATTGATGTACCTTTTTCTAGAATTCTAGCTACAAGAACTCCTAAGTAATCATCTTAGCTAGTTTGCCTCTTGTTAGGGTCACCTACCAATTGTATACTTCATTCAAAAGAAGAGATTTAGCATATATTAGACTCTCTTGTTCTGTGCACTCCATCTACTCTCATAGCATCATGGTGTGATCTAGGTAATACTCTATAGCAGCTAAACCATCTACCTTGATCCCATAAAACTCCTCGACACTAAATTTTTATAGTCTATTCATAATAGATCTTTTATAAGGAGCTAGCTATGGCTATAGTGGCTAAGGCGGTGGCTAAGGTACTGCTCTAATAGCTTACCTCAAAAGCTCAATCAAGGTAGAAAGTATTACTTACTAATTCTGGGCTTAAGGTCCAATTAGTATAGGATTAGAGGTTATAAGACCCTCTAAGTCATCGTAACTCATTAGGGCTTAACTCTTCTTTTCTTCATCAGCTGCTCTTCTCGAATCGTTGGATATATTGCACTTAAAAATCAATGGAGAGCACTTGCATGATTGACTATAGCTCATACACATGAAATGCATTTATATGCACACTTCAATTGCACAAAGACATTAGCACACATGCATACAGTAGACATATAACCCTATGTCTATTGCAAGCAAAATGAACTGCCTAATTTAAAGCTACTTGAACTTGGCTATGAAACCATAGAATGTCAGGCTCTACCTCCCGATGATCGAAACCACCAAACATAGTAGTATCATATTATGTGCCTTAGGCACTAGACACTCTAAATTCTCATTAATCTCATTCAAACAAAATTTATACACATAATAGCTCATCCATATCCATATTAAAAAATCTCAACATATGCTTTGTCATGTAGGTTATATCAAAGCCTTATCAAAATGATAATAAAGATATCATCAACTTTATAACGAAATAAAGTCAAAAGTGGCTTTAAAATCCATGCCATTATGCAAAGTAATCTGGTAAATGATAATTCTACACTACTCTTGTCAAAAGTTTACAAAACAAAATTTTAAAGTAAATACAAAGAACAAAAAAGAAACTTTAACAAAAACATAAACTATGTTTAAAGACCTAATGCAAATGTCATACTTTAGGAATAGTTGTACGAATCCTACGTGTAATGCCTTATCTATCGATGCTCATCTACAAACTATGTGTGGAAAAACTAAAGTGCCATATGAAATCATGTAGTGATGCATAAACAATTTTGGTGTACCTCACCACTATATCATCATATTCATATAAATCTCAACAACATAATTATATCAAAATAATGTATATAGCCATGCATAATCATACCTAAAATTCACTCTAAGATTGGTCTTGCTTGTAGTTTATATGTGCAAATGGTTATGTTATAACATAGTTATCATACATGTATACATCACATGTTGTCATTTTTGTTGATCACATGCTTTATTCATTAAGCACATTCAGTTACTCACGGTAAGTCTTATACATATGTTCATCTTTATCTCTTTTTAGGTAAGCTCATGATAATAGTTATGTTTTTGAATTAGCCTAATATATACCTCAACTAAGGCAAATTGAATAATAGGTAAACAAATATATGTATAGTACCCAAGTGGAGCTTACACAGTTCTACCAATAATATCACATATGGTATGAGCTTATAATATATGTATGGTAACAAAGCAGGGATTACACAGCCATATCTGTATCACTTCTACTCCAAAGAGAACACACATAATGTACACTACTTGAGTAAGGTTTATTCGACTATACCTATAATATCTCAATTATTATGCTAGTTATTTCATTCTCTAATTCCATGTTATATCATCCCATGATACACATTTTACTCATGATGCTTATCATATCTCATTAGTCTTAATTGTATTTCATTATCTCATTTCTCATAATAAGATATAACCTTATCCCATATTATATCCATACATGCCTCATCTCATACTTAGCTCAATCTCATAACTGGTTCACATAACATAATCACTGCATCACATGTTAGATCTCATCATACTTAATCTAATATACAATATTGTCATACAACAATGCAATACAAACTCTTACATTTTTATAGAACTCATTACAACATTAATTCCACAAAATAATACCCACTTCTAGTTAAATTTAACATCTAACTCCTTATCTCATGCATCCTTATTTGAACTCAAAATCATGTCTCATTTTTGCCAAAAATATATATATTAAATGTCTTAAATATCATGTAAAGTTACTTTTGAAAATGGTTTAAAAACGGCTTACAAAAACATTATGTTTTGAAAGAAAATAATAAAAGTCATAATGTTGTCAAAAAGGGTTCACATATGGATCATAGTTATGACCCCCCATTTTATCTAGAGACCACATGTTTTGCTTGAAGGGGTAATAAGCATCACTACAAAAGGTCATGCTTTTGAGCCCTATTTTTCTTTACAAATCAATGCAAAATTTGATAAAAATAGCAACAAACTTGCACAATTCAACTCAAAATCATATATATTCATTTCCAAATCAAGTCTAAGCCAACATACACCAATTCTAACGCATTTCCAATAATTTATCACAAATAAGTAGACACCAATTTCATCTATTAGCATAAAAAAATATCAAATTAAAATAAAAAAACTAACAATCATAATTTATATAGAAATCAAAGGGAAAATGCAAAATTTCTTATGCATATAACATTATAAATTAAGTAAATTGATCTGAATAGACTTTTAATCTTCAACAGTGGCTTTTCTTTTTAATTTCATCTTCCTCTCCTTCCTTTTCAACCCCATAAATAGACATAAAATGCAGCGTACACATACGTAACATAGTTTAGATGTAGAAATTAAGTAAATGCTTAAGTTAAGACATAGATTATTAGATTATCTTACTAATAATGGTGCTAAAAATGTCTTTGTAACTTATAGAAAAATGGCAAAAGAAGAATGTATAATTTTCTTTGTTCTTTTGTTAACTATAACTGAAATTGGCCTATTTATACCCTTTCAAACAAATGGCTAAAATTAATTCACTTAAATCTAATGCACCGATCCATATGGGCTTGTAGCCATATTTTGCTTAAAGTCCTCATAAAAATCATTTTTATGTAATTATAGCCTCAATGTACAAAATTCAAATTTTAATTATTTTATGAAAACAATATTTACTTTAAAATCCCAAAAATATTTTTATTATTTCTCATTCATGTAGACATAAAAATCAATTATTTTATTATTTATTATAGGTCTTATATGTGTAGCATTACAAGTTCTAGCATTTTGAATTTAGCGGGCAATGCCTCCTTAAATTCTAATGTTATATCATTCGAATCTATAACATTTCCCATGGTAAGGTACTTAGTTATGGCCTTCACTTCTCTTGCAACTTCTTTACCAGGTTTTTAGCCTTACATATCACAACCTCCTTTTTCCCTCTTTTATCTTCAAAGTCCTTATAGAAATCATATTCTAGATTTAAGCATGTAACCCCTTTAGCATTTTCACTTGAACTAGTTTTTCATCATTCTAATCACCTTAGAAGTTGCTAGTTTGACAATAGTAGGGCAATAGGTGTAGCCAAATGTGTTTCAGTAAAAGGTAGCATACTAATAATAGGCACAACCATAACTAATGCCTTAGATAACATAGCTACCATTCTCTTCTTGATTTCCACAAATTTTTTATCAATACGGGCATCGATCTCTTTAATAAAGGTAGTAGCATTCTCTCATTGCTCTGCTATTTATAAATTGTTAGAGGTAAGGATGATCTCTTTTCTAATTATTCTTTATTTGTATTATGAATCTTATTGGCTTATGAAAGATTTATAGTGGCCACAAAAGAAAGGGTTAGTTATGATGAATGAAATGTTAGAATGCATGACATGCATGAGATGCAAATGCATAAAAATGTAATGCAATAATGACAACACATATAAGAGCCTTCCAAACTTATTGCTCTTATGCATGATGTCTAACAATGCACTTCCTTGCTTAGTTTACCCATGGGACATTGGGGATCAATATAGGCTTGAATAATGATCAATAAAAAGTTGGTCATTATGGAATTCATATTGAAATCACATATAAAATATTTGGCCTCTATTTATTAAGTAGGTTTCATCAAAACAAAATGCAACACCTAGCCCATCATAGTTATAAAAGGGCCTAATGGGTTCAATAATATTTTTGGATAATTAAACATACTTAACAATTTAAGGCCCATATAGCACATGATGCAATTTTTTATGGAGGGCTAAAGGAAGTCACTATTGATTATTATATTAGCTTATGGTGATGTTGGGCAAGTCATGGTCTTCCAAGCATAATCCCTCTACAATGTGTCTATCTCATCGGGAGCATATGTTTGATTGGTTTGCCATTTGATATAACCTTGAGCTATGAGTCTTGGATTTGGTGGGTATCATCTCTAACATGCCTTTAAATTGGATGAAAATAGGTTTATGCTTAGGAATTCAAATAAAAGTAGAAAGGGATACCTAACCTATTCTAAAGCTCCAACATGTGATATAGTTTAAAAACAATAATATTATAAATTCAAATAAAAATTTTGATATCAATTTGAAGTACTTTTAGAGCATGGTCTTATAGTGTCCCTAGTGGAGTTGCCACTATTTATGTCTAATTTTTTTTTTCAAAATTGATCAATTCAAAATGACCAAGGACTCAACTTCATTCATGGCCTTATGTCCTAAATGACAAAAAGGCAAATCAAAGAATCCAAAATCATTTTTAGGTTTGATTTGGAAAAGGCGAGTTGGGCAATACAAGGTAGGTAGAGTCACCACTCAATATTGGTTAAGAAATACCTTGTATGGCTGTATTAGGGAATAGTTTGGAATCTTACTCTTATTTATCCTAAAGTTAATACAAAATTAAGATTATATTAATAATTTTATCATTTTTCTCTCATAGATTTAAATAAAATAGACACATTAAAACATACAAGAGTATAAAGAATTAGGAAAATATATACAATATCAAACTAAAAGTGAGCATACATTAAATCGAGTCATTGCTTGACTTGAGAACTTTGTTTCCTACATGTTCTTTTGTACAAACAAGCTTTATTATTATGAGTTTTATTTACAAACACACCAATTAATTTATAAAAATAATTAGATTCTTTTCTTTAATGTGAAAGTCATTCTTTTATCCATTACAACAAATATGGAATTTACACGGAAATAATACGAAAAGGTATAAATATAACAATACATTGCTATTCTTTATGATACATTCTATCCAAAAAAAATGTAAAAATTACATGGAGATTTCCTATATTACATTTTAACTTGAAAAGAAATAATTATATACAAAATATATTCAAAATACCCCATTCAAAATAGGATATAATATTAAACAAATGAGAAATAAGATCAAGTTAGTAAGGAAAATAACAAGAATAAATAAAAGAGCTGATTTTACATAAGGTAGATAAAATAATTATTTGGCTCCTATTGCTTATAATTCTAATAGCATAAGAAGCCATTAATTAATTTACACAAAGAAATGGACAAAATTACACATTAAAAGACAAAATCAACAACATATTGAAAGAAAATAATAAAAGAAATTGTATAAAATTGAAAAATCATCACATAAAAATTATAAACAATAATTTTATAACATTAATATATAAAAAGAAATAGAAAGAATAATAAGAACTAAAGTTAATAGATAAACATAAACTATTTTTATAATATTTGGATAAGAATCAAACTATTAGATCTAATTAGTGGATCAATAATTTAGTCCCATAAAAATATAAAACCCATAATTAAATAATAAAATAAATCAAAGATATAATTAAATAAAGAATAAACAAACACATATGCAAAAATGAATTAAATCACCTTATCTAACTAGTAGATAAATGACAAAGAAAATAAAATAAAATAGAATAAAACATATAATCAAACCACCATTTCTGATAGACTGATAGATGATCTAACCCCTTTTCTAGCAAAATGGTTCAAATTACCTGCTAAGTATAATTACCTTCAATTAGTCCATTAATTGACCAAAACAAATTTAAAAACTCAAGATGTTCAAGAACTATGAGAAAAAGTGCAAAATTTTTTGTATTTGAAAAATATTTTTTTGTTCTCTGTAAATGCATGCTTATTAAGAGAATTTGCAACCCCAATGCCAAATATATCATAGTCTATTTATAATTTGAGTTTATAAATTTTTCCCTTTTTGAGGTTGATAATGGCCATTATGAATTTCAAAACAATAGTGTTTCCCATAAAATGGTAGAAAACCAAAGTAGTGTGTACCAACCAAAAAGCACTCGGTTTTAATAATTGGTAAATGGTTGTTATGACCATTGACTCTCAAAATGACACCATTTAGCCAAAAAAAAAAATCTAAAAAGCCCTTTTTTGTATAAAAACCATTTTATCTTTAACTAAAATTCTCGTAAAACTTGCCTATTGGCCCAAACAAAGAAATTTACTTAGACATTTGGGATCTCATTTTCAAGAATCCTAATCCTTTATTCATCATTAGGCAATCTGAACTAGAAAGCCCTAAGACCAAATGTCTATAGGTACCATAGTTTTCTACCTTTGGGTACCATAGATTGTGCATCGAGTACCATAGTTTAGTCAGTAATTCATATCAATCATTAACTAGTCTTTACTTGAGCAACAAAGTAATTCTAGGAATAAAGGATGATGAAGTTTATAATGAACATCATATGAAAATTTCTAAAATAACAAATTTATGGTTTATGTAATGCCCGTAAATTGAGGAATTATAAATAGTACTTTTAAGACTTGAATAAGATTCCTAGAGTGTTGGAACACCTTCATGAGGTTTGAGGTATGGTGCATTGGTTATGAAACACTACGGGGTATAAAATGATGAAAAAGATTTAATTTAAAGATTTAAAAAAACCAATAAATTATTTTAGGTTGTAATTTAGTGGGTGGTAGGATCAAATGGAGTCTGGCCAGGAATGACTCAAGATGTGCCCATACAGACCTAAAAATATGATACCCTAAAGGTTAAAAATTGTAATTAGGCCAACGGAGAAGGAATTTTAATTTTTTGAGGCTATTTTTAGAATTTTTAGTAAAAATAAAATATTTAGAGAATTTTGCTAGCCTATATCCTGAAGGAATTTGGTCATGAAATTTTGTGTGTTCCTAAATAAGGGTATTTAAGGATTTTTAAAAGAAATGTGATACTTTTTAGAGGTCAGGGTGAAATTTTAAAATTGCCCAAAATTCTATCAAAAAACTAATATTCTTGAGAATTTAGTTCACCTATTTCCCAAAGGAATTTTGTTAAAAAATTTTATGAGCCTCTAATTAGGCCTGATTGAGGATTTTAGGAATAAACAAGACAATTTTTTGATGTTTGAGTGACTTTTAAAAATTCTCTGAATTTCAGCTCAAATTCCCTAAAAATCGATGTTTAGGGCGCTTGGGTGCTACGTACTATGACACGAGGCACCCTAGCACTACCCTTTACTACCTTGGATAGGTGGCCTATCTACCCTTACTCAAGTGCCACCTAGCCCACTACCACCCATCTCCACTTTTTCATCTCTTTCATTTCTATTTTGCTAGTCATGCCCAATTCTAGCAAGGAGAACTCCATTTTTAGGTTGTTTTCCTTCTCTGATTCTTCCATAAATTACACCAAAAGTCCTAGTGAGTGTGAAAAAATTAGGCAATAAAGCCTTTGGTGACCATAGCTTCTCATAAAGGTGGAAGAAAATTGCTTAAGACTCATATGGAACCAAGAGTGGCATAAGGAAGAAAATTCTTGCATGAGTCATTCTCCTCATTTTTTTATTTCCAATAATTCTTTTTATCCTAAGGCTAAATGTATCTTTAGAATTTTAATTCGGGCCATGTTTGAATTTTAAAGGAATTCCATAAAGGGATGGCAGACAGTGGAAGTCTAAGGGAGGAAGGAAATTCTACAAGAAAAGTAGGAACTGAAGTAGAGGGAAGCCATTGAAGATCCAAGAAGTAAGTGAATTTAATGTATTTAAAGTTTTCCACCAAAATTTTTGGCGTGTTTGCTAAACATTTGTGTACAGAAAGTAACAGATTTATTATGTATAGTATGGAAAAATTGGTATGAGTTTAGTATTATGTTTATGGCATGTTTGTGTGATAACTAGTGTGTAAAATTGTGGAAAATACATACATGTATAGTGATTGCTAAACAAAGTCGAGAGGTATATAGTGTGTGGGTTCACGTACAAGTTTGAATTAGGAGGAGGGGTGGTGTGCATGCCATGAATTTACATGATTTTGGTGTATGTATAATGAAAAAGAGTATGTTTATGTGGGATGTCATGCATGACCGTGAGGTACTTTAGGTGCCTTAGCTTGGAAGGCAAGGATTAAGTCATGTGTGTGTAAAGTATAATGTTATATGATGAACACAGAATTATTACTAGATTGTGAATATGTTTAAGGTGAAAGATATAATTATGGCTTTGTATATACTTTAGTCGAGAGGCAGAAGTGTAGTTTATGGTATGAATATTATGCCTATGATGTGTGGATCATGATGAAAATAGGGTATTGACATATGAGAGTATGTATAAGTGGTGAATTTAGTGAAATAATGCATATGCATGTGTGTGGCATGTATGGTCGAAGCATATATTAGTGGTGCAATGGCATATAGTATGTGATATAAGGTATATGCATGTATATTTATGTTAGAATAATAATATATAGCTACTTTGTGTGATAACATATGAGTGAAGGCATGGATATGAGTGTAATATATATATGGCTGAGATGTTCCTTAGTGCAAGGCATGTCTATAATGATAAATGGTGTGTGTGATAGGTAAATGAATGATATGAATGGATATTATGGCAAAATAATGCTTGTAGGTACATGATTATAAGTTGGCCAAGAGGGTTAACATGGGTTTTGGCATGTGCATATGAGATAAAACATGTGTACATGATGTATGTGTATGTATATATACTTATAATATTCCATGGTGTTTGTATGTGTGAGTAAGTGTGAGCAAAAGTATGTTTGTGATTATTATCCACTTTTGGTCAAGAGCTATATAAGGCTAAAATGGCATATAATTAAGGTATGACTTGGCATGAACATGTGTGTCGTATAGCATGAATTTTGTAATGTATGTATAGTATGACCTAATTGAAGATGCATGATTAATAAGGCATGAAATAAATGTAATAAAGGGTACCTTTTAAGGTTAGAAAAGGGTCAAAAAAATTAAATTGAATTTGGCTTGTAATAACTTAATAAAATGGACTTGTAAATGGACTAAAATATACATGTAAAGAGTACATTAAATTGGTCCAACTTGTAATGTCTATATTACATAGAATGGAAGCCACTTTTGTGGCACTTTGATATATAAATTTGGGATTGGCTTTAGCCCTATAAAAATGCATGATAATTAGTGTAGTTGGCATTGAAAGAGGGCTTAAAATAGGTCTAAAATGGCCACCACAAAGTTGAAAAATGACCAATAGTTGTCCTATTAAAAATGATATTGGGACTCTATTTTAAATAATTGATTAGCATGTGAATAATTAAGCCAAGATAATGGACTAGACTAAATTTAATATTCCTATAATTATGCCTTAAAAATAGAGTTAAAATAATACAGAAAATTGACTCGTAATTGTCTAGTAAGGCTAAAAATGACCTGTAACTATCTAAGTCAAAATTTTATATGTCAAATAAAAATTTTAACTATCTACTTTTAGACTTGGAATATTATAAAATGATGATTAGTTAAAAAATAAACTTAGAATAAAGTCAAATGACCCATTAGTTAGACACCCATGGGATGGGTTGACTGGTTAACTTAGGGATTAATAGCTGCTAGATTGTCTATTTATTAGATTGGGCCAGTGCAGTGGCCAAAGATCATAATTGAGCCACTGTACTGGGCTATGGGGTAGACCACAATATTGACATTATTGTCTATGTATAAAATTAGGGCCGGTGTAGCTGTCAGGGTCCCTAGAGGGACCACTACACTAATTTATGAGGCAGACCAGCATGTGATTATGATGTAACAATGATGCATGTTTTTAAGATATTAAAGATCTACGGACTAGCCCTACTGTTCACTGTTTGACTTAGGAAGTTCCTGTGAACTAATCCCTATTATCAGACCAGGCTAGTGCAGTGGTCCAAAATGTGGACCACTACACACTTTTTTTTTTTAGTTCCTTCTTGGTTAATTGTCTATAAGTTTTGTCTACCTAGTTGAGCCTATAAAATAAAACTAAACTAAACTAAAATATAAGTTTAGAATGACTACTGATATTTTTGGATGATATTTTTAATAAATTAGACAAAATGGCATTTTGGTAATTTTAAAGTAAACATGGCATATTATCTGAATGGCATTAGTCACCTCGCATAACACCCACACAATATTTCTAGAGCATTATTTTATGTTTACGTGTGTATGTTAATACATGTGGCATGCTTTATATGGTTTAAATTCACCACTGAGTTTTATACTTGTTGTATCTGTGTTATGTTACACAAGTAGCAAGGATAAGCATGCCAGCCTCGATGGTTGTGCAATGTAGCAATACAAGTTTTAAAGGTAATAAAGTTGCTTTTTATTTGAGTAGTGGAACTCATGAAAATACTGTAGGTATGGGTTAGCATGCTTAGGAGCATCTATATCTATATATAAACTATGGATGTGCCATATATAACAAGTCTTTAGTTTACTTGAGTTGATTGTGGTATTGATAATTGTGGGTTGAGGCCCTATATGTGTGATTCTGA